>NQII01003860.1:44798-119839 GCA_002778355.1 Clitarchus hookeri | reverse complement strand
GGGGGGGGGGGGTTAGCTAAGGGGAAGGGAGGACTGCTATGGTGCTGTGTTGTTCAGTACAAAGTACAATTTGTGCATCGACCTATAGCGAAGTGTGGTGGGAATCTGCTGTAGTTTCAGGTACTTTAAGTACAAAGTGCAAATACTGTTACTGTAAAGCGAGAGTATTAAATAAAATATCCACCTTTCATTTTTGAAGATAGAACAAACAAATTTTATTTTGAAAGGGAATTTATATTAAATTTCAATCCACACTCCCCACACTTAGCACCGCAGATACTAACGCACAAAACACCACAATCAGCACATCACTTAGCACTGTATGCACAGCATTTAGCACCGAACTTATCCACTGTATGCACAACACTTCGCACTGCACTTAGCACCATAATCACCGCACTTTGCACATCGTGCATTGTGCTAGCACCACACACACAGCACTTAGCATCACAATCACTGCGCTTGGCACTGTAATCACCGCACTCAGCACCGCACGCACCACAAATACCACCACACACACGGCACTTAGCACTCCACTCACTACACTTAGCAATCCACACACCAATCCACATCAATAACACTAATGCACACATCAATTCACAGTTTCCACTGGCTGGACAGCAGGCAGTAGTTATCTGCCGAGTTCTGCGCAGACATCGTGTCACCAGACATGCGAGCAAAGTCCAATATGTATACACTTCACGGTTACCAGACACCATGCAGTTGTGTATGTGAGACTTTAAAGCACGTATGCTAACACATGTTACTTGATACCATGTAGGTGCGGATCCGTTAAAATGCTAACGCTGCCCGTCCCAAGTCGTGGAGCAGTGTATATGGTTAAAACATGTACGCGGTACGTTTAACAGGCAAGCAAAATGGCATGAAAGGCATAGTATGGTTACCTCCTGTATTCATAAAACTGTAAAAAAAAATTACAAATCTGTAGTGCACAGTCAAATCATAATACAAAATTTTAAAATTAAAAATTTGATTTTGTAGACAAAGTTGAAAGTATGATCGGGTTCTAGCATACTGTAAATTTTATTTAGCTTGAAAATTACATATACATATAAATTGGAAGAATTTGATTNTGATCGGGTTCTAGCATACTGTAAATTTTATTTAGCTTGAAAATTACATATACATATAAATTGGAAGAATTTGATTATTGTTTATTGTTTGAATAAACACATACCCTACTTGCACATTCTTGAAAATGTAAATTTACTCTTCATCATTCAATTCATAAATAAATATTCATACTGGCATGTAGAGCGAATGGCTATACCAGCGCACTCTTGTAGCTATAAACAACCACATTGCCGATACCAGCCCCCCCCCCCTAGCAGGCAGCTAGGGAANTACCAGCGCACTCTTGTAGCTATAAACAACCACATTGCCGATACCAGCCCCCCCCCCCTAGCAGGCAGCTAGGGAACTAAAGCAGACGGCCTGCAAGAAGACGGACGAAGAAGGCGTAAAAGACGAGAAAGATGGAATGACAGAGCATGAATTAGCAAGATGGAGTGACATAGCATGAATTAGCAAGATAAAATGATAGAGAATGAAGTAGCAGAATGGAATGACAGAGCTTGAAGTAGCAAGATGAAATAATAGAACATGAAGTAGCAAGATGGAATAACAACATGAAGTAGCAAGATGGAACGACCGAGCATGAAGTGGAATATTCTAGAAACAAGATTGCTGAAAGTTTAAGGACACAGATATGTGGTCAAAAGTCATGGGATATGGTTTCAAGTGTCTTGGGTCAATGGTCTTGAGTCTTGTGTTTTTAGTCTTAGTTCTTGTTTCTTGGGTCTTGATTCTTGGACCTTGGGTACTGGGTATTTAGTCTTGAGTCTTGAATCAAGGGCTTTTATTCAAGGGTCTTGAGTCAAGGGCCTTGTGTTTAATGTCTTGAGTCTTGAGTATTAAGTCAAGGGTCTTGAGTCATGGGTCTTGGGTCTTGAGTCAATGGTATTGAATCAATATTTTTGAGTCAAGGGTTTCGTGTCTTAAGTCCTGAATCTTGCGTCTTGAGTCATGGGTATATGGGTCTATGATCAAGTGTCTTGAGTCAATGGTCTTGAGTATTGGGATTTGTTTCAAAGGTCATGAGTTTTGGAACTTGAGTCTTGAGTCTTGGGTCACGGGTCTTAAGTCTTAAGTCTTGATTCATTAGTCATGAGTCTTTTGTTTAGTGTCTTGATTCTTGAGTCAAGGGTTTTGAGTCGGGGGTCTCGCATCTTGAGTCAAGGGTCTTGAGTCTTGAGGCTTGGCTCTTCAGTATTATGTCAAGGGTTTTGTGTCAAGCGTTTAGAGTCAAGGGACTTGAGTATTGAGTTTTGAGTCAAGTGTCAAGAGTCTTGATTTTTATGGCATGGGTCTTGGGTCTGAGGGTTTGAGTCTTGAGTCAATTGTCAATGTTTTTTTAGGAGTTTCTTGGATTTTTTAGAAATTGGTTGGAATTTTTACATATTTTGTAATAAACACGTTTTTTTATTTTTTTAAATTGTTGGGAATTTTACGTATTTTTTAATAATTTTACAAATATTTTTAAAATAATTTTTTTTGATTTTGTTGGGATTTTTTTGAATTTTTTGGGTTGAAGGTGATTCATGGTCGTGGGCACAGGATAAAGGTCCTGGTCGAGGGTCAAGGTAGAGGTTACCCACATCCAATATGGCGGTCGGGTGACGTCAAAATATGGTGGCCGGCCGGCTGTGACTTCGGTGCCATGTGCCTGTGGCTCCAGAGCCAGGTGCCGGTTTTGTCCCATTTAAAATACATTGTGCTGAGCGCAGATAGTCATCCTGCTGACGTATAGTTGACCATTGGATTTTAATGTAATTTTAATAATGCGATGTATTCGTTGGTAAATCTGACCGCGGACCTTACTTCACCACTAGAAGAATGGTTTACTTTTTCCGCAAGCTGGTTTTGCAATGCATTACGATCTGATGGTTTCCCTTTGGTTTTAAGATTCTGAATTATCACTTAGAGTTCTTTTCTTTTATAAACGAACATCTCTAAATATAAGTTCATTTAATAAAATTTTATTAAAGGAAATTTTTTTTTTTAACCTGAAACGACGAANCGAACATCTCTAAATATAAGTTCATTTAATAAAATTTTATTAAAGGAAATTTTTTTTTTTAACCTGAAACGACGAACTTGTTTTCGCTGTTGCACATTGTTTTAAGTAAAATAATACAGACTTAAAATTTTGCTTTTGAAACCTACAAAAATGGCTTAAAAATTAGTAATCAGAAATTTTCTTATGTGAAATAAACATATTTTTTTCCCGCTCATAACAATATAAAGGAACCGATTATCGCAAAATTCCTTTCTACAAANATGTGAAATAAACATATTTTTTTCCCGCTCATAACAATATAAAGGAACCGATTATCGCAAAATTCCTTTCTACAAAAGAAGAAATATTTAAATAATATAGTATGAAAAATTTATATATTTTAACATCGAAATTTCATTATATACCTAGTTTCTTTAATCACGGAAAAAGCCAATTTTATTTGGGTTATATTAATAAAAATTTTACTCTATGTTTTATTCGTTAATTACTCTTACTGTAGAAATAATAAAGCTTACATTAAAGTCAAAATGAAATAGTGTGAGTCAATGCAATTTAAATGTGTTGCTTATGCGAAACCAACAAAATTATCCATTAATAATATTCAAAAATCTTAATTCTAGTTGTGAAATGAACTGGTTTCCTAAATTACAACTTTATATCATAATTTTTTCTTCTATTCTGGCTTTGCCTGTGATGGTTGATACTTCCAAGCAGAAAATTTAGGGCATTAATAAACACTTCTGTACTCCATATGTTTTACTGTATTTGTTTGGAATTTTAGCAATTTGTTCTCATGATCAGATGTTAATGTCATTAATGCTACTTATTTTCGAGTTTTATATGGATGCAAAAATTGAAAATGTTATTGGTATATAAAATTACTAGCATTTTTTATATATTTATGTATAAAAGTGTATTTTATAGAATATTTAATAAAGTGTTTTATATAATATGTAATATAGTATTTTATATAATATAAATAATATAAACACAAAAACACAAAAAAAAAATTTTGGGGAATAATTACCACATTTCAAAAACTGATTTGAAGAACATTTAAAATTTCCATTTCAAATCATTATAAAAAAGGCAATCTTTTTGTAAGTGTTTAAACACAAAACAATTTTTAAAAAACTTATAAGCTCTAATTTTCATGGTTCCAATATTCTCTTTTCGTGTTTTTATTCACGAATTTTCTTTGTGCCGATCTAAATTATAGAGCAATCAAATAAAAAAAAGTATTTAGCCTTACACACAGAGCGTATAATTAGTTTCCAATTATCATTAGGAACGCCTCCCATTTTGGCAGGAATATTGACCGGCGTGCACACTAAAATAAATAATTTAAAGCACAAGCATCGCTTTATTGTAGCATTGCAAAACGTTCGATCCCAGAGTTTAATATACCGAATCCTTTCGCTTGAATAATAACACACAACTGACGTCACTGAATTAAAACTTAACTTGAAAATTTTTTATTCAGTTCTATTTTGTTTTGTAACATAATTGCATAATATAAATATGTTTCCTTCGCATTTAATATATACATATTAACATACNTTCTATTTTGTTTTGTAACATAATTGCATAATATAAATATGTTTCCTTCGCATTTAATATATACATATTAACATACGTTTTTCTCTTAATTAGGTATAAATACTTCAATTCACTTTAAAAATTTATCCATTCTCTTAAAGGCAATAAATTACATACAGAAATACCATCGAAGTCTAGACATTGTAATTAAAGTTTGTCCTCAACTATTTGGTGCCATTAAAGAGTTACAAATTCCGGTGGTATGTTAAAATTTTGAGCTCTAGCTTAAACAATTAAACTTTTCTCATCACATAAATGTTACACATAACCAATAGCATCACAGTACAACTTAAACGACACAGTTCAGAAAGTGAACCTATAAATAAATTATCAATCGTAAAATTCAATTAACGCCGCTGCTAATGAAGTAAAGATGGAAATTTCCCTTAGTTATCTACCCAGCCAGAGTTTACGTCAGACGGCATAGCCGTTCTTTTCCTTTGAGCTGAATTGCTCCTGTCACATGAAAGCCTAGAAGTAGTATGAAAGCGAAAGAATGGCAGATATAATCTTCTCTCCCGTAGCAGCCTTTTCTGAGTGCTGGCTATGAAATTAATGTCACGGCGAGTTTTCGTTTGTCTTGTTCTGTATTTATATCAGTATCAAACTCCCTTTCTTTTAAAATATTAGTCAGTTTTTGTTCCTGTGTTGTTATAACGACAAGGCGCCTAATATGTAGCGTAGCTAAAATTAAAATTTTTATTATTTCCCATAAATTTATGTCAGGCATTATATACAAGGAATTTTATATTTCTATAAGTACACACAAATGATAACAGGTAACTTAGTTTAACAATTAACTCAAAAAAGCTAAAAACTTGCTGTAAATTCTGTTACTTTCAGCATCAATTAAGAGCGAAGGAAACATTACGAAACTAAGAGGTCAAAATATTTGAAAAATTGTATGTTGGTACTGACATTAAAGAATGAAATACAACATAAACAAGAATTTCCTGTAGTCGTTCTCTACCAAATGAAAATAAGTGTAAATCACACAAATAAGTACTTATTTAGTAAATATTTAAATATATATTTACGTGTACAATACTTGTTATCAAACAAGTGAGAAGTGGTTTGAAAATAAAATTATGACGTGTAGGAAAGGAAAATTTCCTTATGTCTTAGGGTTTATTTTATCCCTCAAATATTTAAACAAATTTCTATTGCATTCCTATTAATTATAAACTTTCTCTTTTCATAGCCAATATCACTTTGATGTTATTTTATAGTAAAAGTTTTCGGGAAAAGGCCGTTAAAACTCAAAGAGATTTTATTTAGACACTTAAATTGCAAGAACAAATTTTGAAAAAAAATTAGTTTGTTGGAAATACTTATCAAATGAGTTCTTCTTCACAGTTAAAATGTAAGCTTTTAATTATTACTCAGATCATTCAAGCTTTTGGAAGGCACTGGTAAAGGGACAGCCATTATATATCAATGGGCGCCGATCCTGTAGGGCACCTGCTATACGTTGATAAATTGAGAGTGCCATTTGTGTTTCTTCGCCACACAAGCGCGTGTTCTTCAAAAGCCAAGATAACAATTCTCGACTAGTGCAGATAAACATGTAAAAGTAGCGACAGGAGTGTACTGAGAAGTAATAATTTAGACGGATGGCCTAATTATAATTAACGATATCCTTAAATAGTGATAGTACCTGTACTACCTCGAAAAATAGAGAAGCTTAATGTCATAAATCTGTTATACCTCAGAAATAGTTAAAGCAACATAAAATAAACTTGGTTTTATGAGAGTACAGTCAGTTGCAACCAGGCAGTGGTTGAGGAAGGTAGCGCTTCCTCTTCTGCCTAGCCTCGCTACCCCTCAGGTAGCCTGGTCAGCTACCACTGCTTTAGGAGTTTCTAGGCACACTTGATGGAGACAGGTAAGCAGCACAGCGAAGGGGAGGCATCGGCCTCCTCTTCCTCGGTCACACAACACGACAAACAATGGCAGAAGCCCAATAAGAAACACACAGCACATACAGCCAATCAGACACAGCCTAGTGTGGAAATTTCCACAATAAATGTTTTTTTCACCACTGAGTGAGGAAACCAAATTAAATTGTAGTCAGGATACTTCTGAAACTGTTGTTTCAGAAAACACTACACACAAAGTAAAACTCGCGCCTCCAGTGTACATCACGGACACTTCGAAAATTAGAGTTTTGAATCAAACTTTTACACTAAATTTTTTCGAGAAAGTTTTATTTACAAACAAGCGACACCTAAAGGTGCAGGTAAGGTAAGTAGATTACTCTACTTTCCATGAAGAATTAAACAAACTCCAAGTGGAATATTACACACGTGCCCAAAAAACACGAAAAACCGATTAAGATAGTCATTAAAGGACTACCACATGACATAGGCACACAGCGAATACAGAAACGGCTCAAGCGGTAACATCAGACAGCAATCAATGTCTGGAAATTTAGAACACAAGACGATGCACCTGCAGTCTATGGGGCTGTAGTACAGAGACACAAAAATTACGACATATTTAAAATACCCACGCTTTTCTATTTGCCAGTGCTAATAGAAATGTACAAACACCACCCTGAGGATGTGGTACAGTGCAGGCGATGTTGTGCACTAGGCCACACACAGAAATATTGCACACTTAGGCCAGTCTGCCTTTTGTGTGCGGGTGATCACACAAGGGTAGACTGCCCTAACAAAGAACCAGACAACTCAAAGTGGCAATGTACACTTTGCAAACAAACTGGACACTCAGCGGTATGGAAACAGTGTCAGGTTATACAAAAACTCATAGAGACACGAAAACAATGGATGGCACCAAAACCTGCCAAACCACTACGAGACACTCAACAGAAACCTCAGGAGAAAACACAAACAAATGTTACAAGCACCTACACAACAGCAGACAGAAAAAGTACAAACAAACAGGAACGGAGACAACAACACCACAGAAAATGCGACCATGTTTGCAGATATGCATGAACTGGCCGCTTTTCTGCAAGAGACACATTTAGTAGCTTTAATAGATCAGTTTAGGCCTATAATCGCACAGGCGAAAACCATGAACACATTACAGGAGAAGCAGATGCTACTCCTTACAGCACTCGCCTTTCTACCTAAATATATAATTTAGGGCAACATCAACACAATTAATTATTTAACTAATGCTAATACAATAAGTTTTTATTAAATACAGCAAAACATAAGTGACAGTGACACCTTCTCATCTCGGAACTTCCTGATTGGACAGTGACGAGAAGTAACACACCCAATAAACGCACTTTTTTTCTCAAAGCCATCTGATTGGTGTGCGACGAGGAGTGCCACATATCTATAAAAACCCAGCGTTTTGCTCACAACATTCAGTCGTTGGCAGACAACGATAGACACAGCACCTACACTTCTCTACAACACACTTAGGGCGCCCTGCCCAGGCTGGTTATGTGGAAACTCNTTCTATTTTGTTTTGTAACATAATTGCATAATATAAATATGTTTCCTTCGCATTTAATATATACATATTAACATACTTTTTTCTCTTAATTAGGTATAAATACTTCAATTCACTTTAAAAAATTTATCCATTCTCTTAAAGGCAATAAATTACATACAGAAATACCATCGAAGTCTAGACATTGTAATTAAAGTTTGTCCTCAACTATTTGGTGCCATTAAAGAGTTACAAATTCCGGTGGTATGTTAAAATTTTGAGCTCTAGCTTAAACAATTAAACTTTTCTCATCACATAAATGTTACACATAACCAATAGCATCACAGTACAACTTAAACGACACAGTTCAGAAAGTGAACCTATAAATAAATTATCAATCGTAAAATTCAATTAACGCCGCTGCTAATGAAGTAAAGATGGAAATTTCCCTAAGTTATCTACCTAGCCAGAGTTTACGTCAGACGGCATAGCCGTTCTTTTCCTTTGAGCTGAATTGCTCCTGTCACATGAAAGCCTAGAAGTAGTATGAAAGCGAAAGAATGGCAGATATAATCTTCTCTCCCGTAGCAGCCTTTTCTGAGTGCTGGCTATGAAATTAATGTCACGGCGAGTTTTCGTTTGTCTTGTTCTGTATTTATATCAGTATCAAACTCCCTTTCTTTTAAAATATTAGTCAGTTTTTGTTCCTGTGTTGTTATAACGACAAGGCGCCTAATATGTAGCGTAGCTGAAATTAAAATTGTTATTATTTCCCATAAATTTGTGTCAGGCATTATATACAAGGAATTTTATATTTCTATATAAGTACACACAAGTGATTACAGGTAACTTTGTTTAACAATTAACTCAAAAAAGCTAAAAACTTGCTGTAAATGCTGTTACTTTCAGCATCAATCAAGAGCGAAGGAAACATTACGAAACTAAGAAGTCAAAATATTAAAAAAATTTTATGTTGGTACTGAGATTAAAGAATGAAATACAACATAAACAAGAATTTCCTGTAGTCGTTCTCTACCAAATGAAAATAAGTGTAGTTCACACAAATAAGTACTTATTTAGTAAATATTTAAATATATATTTACGTGTACAATACTTATTATCAAACAAGTGAGAAGTGGTTTGAAAATAAAATTATGACGTGTAGGAAAGGAAAATTTCCTTATGTCTTAGGGTTTATTTTATCCCTCAAATATTTAAACAAATTTCTATTGCATTCCTATTAATTATAAACTTTCTCTTTTCATAGCCAATATCACTTTGATGTTATTTTATAGTAAAAGTTTTCGGGAAAAGGCCGTTAAAACTCAAAGAGATTTTATTTAGACACTTAAATTGCAAGAACAAATTTTGAAATAAAATTAGTTTGCTGGAAATACTTATCAAATGAGTTCTTCTTCACAGTTAAAATGTAAGCTTTTAATTATTACTCAGATCATTCAAGCTTTTGAAAGGCACTGGTAAAGGGACAGCCATTATATATCAATGGGCGCCGATCCTGTAGGGCACCTGCTATACGTTGATAANAAAGGCACTGGTAAAGGGACAGCCATTATATATCAATGGGCGCCGATCCTGTAGGGCACCTGCTATACGTTGATAAATTGAGAGTGCCATTTGTGTTTCTTCGCCACACAAGCGCGTGTTCTTCAAAAGCCAAGATAACAATTCTCGACTAGTGCAGATAAACATGTAAAAGTAGCGACAGGAGTGTACTGAGAAGTAATAATTTAGACGGATGGCCTAATTATAATTAACAATATCCTTAAATAGTGATAGTACCTGTACTACCTCGAAAAATAGAGAAGCTTAATGTCATAAATCTGTTATACCTCAGAAATAGTTAAAGCAACATAAAATAAACTTGGTTTTATGAGAGTACAGTCAGTTGCAACCAGGCAGTGGTTGAGGAAGGTAGCGCTTCCTCTTCTGCCTAGCCTCGCTACCCCTCAGGTAGCCTGGTCAGCTACCACTGCTTTAGGAGTTTCTAGGCACACTTGATGGAGACAGGTAAGCAGCACAGCGAAGGGGAGGCATCGGCCTCCTCTTCCTCGGTCACACAACACGACACACAATGGCAGAAGCCCAATAGGAAACACACAGCCAATCAGACACAGCCTAGTGTGGAAATTTCCACAATAAAGGTTTTTTTACCACTGAGTGAGGAAACCAAATGAAATTGTAGTCAGGGTA
Organism: Clitarchus hookeri; assembly: GCA_002778355.1. Classification (NCBI taxonomy): domain Eukaryota; kingdom Metazoa; phylum Arthropoda; class Insecta; order Phasmatodea; family Phasmatidae; genus Clitarchus; species Clitarchus hookeri. Next base: position 109,521 of record NQII01003860.1, on the reverse strand, counting down.
CTTCTGAAACTGTTGTTTCCGAAAACACTACACACAAAGTAAAACTCGCGCCTCCAGTGTACATCCCGGAGACTTCAAAAATTAGAGTTGTGAATCAAACTTTTACACTAAATTTTTTCGAGAAAGTTTTACTTACAAACAAGCGACACCTAAAGGTGCAAGTAAGGTAAGTGTATTACTCTACTTTCCATGAACAATTAAACAAACTCCAAGTGGAATATTACACACATGCCCAAAAAACACGAAAAACCGATTAAGATAGTCATTAAAGGACTACCACATGACATAGGCACACAGCGAATACAGAAACGGCTCAAGCGGTAACATCAGACAGCAATCAATGTCTGGAAATTTAGAACACAAGACGATGCACCTGCAGTCTATGGGGCTGTAGTACAGAGACACAAAAATTACGACATATTTAAAATACCCACGCTTTTCTATTTGCCAGTGCTAATAGAAATGTACAAACACCACCCTGAGGATGTGGTACAGTGCAGGCGATGTTGTGCACTAGGCCACACACAGAAATATTGCACACTTAGGCCAGTCTGCCTTTTGTGTGCGGGTGATCACACAAGGGTAGACTGCCCTAACAAAGAACAAGACAACTCAAAGTGGCAATGTACACTTTGCAAACAAACTGGACACTCAGCGGTATGGAAACAGTGTCAGGTTATACAAAAACGCATAGAGACACGAAAACAATGGATGGCACCAAAACCTGCCAAACCACTACGAGACACTCAACAGAAACCTCAGGAGAAAACACAAACAAATGTTCAGTCAGAGACTGAATTTCCAATACTCAAAACCCCATTTATAGAACAAGCACCTACACAACAGCAGACAGAAAAAGTACAAACAAACAGGAAAGGAGACAACAAAACCACAGAAAATGCGACCATGTTTGCAGATATGCATGAACTGGCCGCTTTTCTGCAAGATACACATTTGGTAGCTTTAATAGATCAGTTTAGGCCTATAATCGCGCAGGCGAAAACCATGAACACATTACAGGAGAAGCAGATGCTACTTCTTACAGCACTCGCCTTTCTACCTAAATATATACTTAAGGGCAACATCAACACAATTAATTATTTAATTAATGCTAATACAATAAGTTTTTATTAAATACAGCAAAACATAAGTGACAGTAACACCTTCTCATCTCGGAACTTCCTGATTGGACAGTGACGAGAAGTAACACACCCAATGAACGCACTTTTTTCTCGAAGCCATCTGATTGGTGTGCGACGAGGAGTGCCACATATCTATAAAAACACAGCGTTTTGCTCACAACATTCAGTCGTTGGCAGAAAACGATAGACACAGCACCTACACTTCTCTACAACACACTTAGGGCGCCCTGCCCAGGCTGGTTATGTGGAAACTCNAAACGATAGACACAGCACCTACACTTCTCTACAACACACTTAGGGCGCCCTGCCCAGGCTGGTTATGTGGAAACTCGTGACAGGTGGGAAACAGCCCCAACCACCACACGTTTTCCAGGTAAAGTGACACACATGCCAGTCGAGGTAGGAGTCGGGGGGGCTAACTTAACTTAACTAAGTTAATTTAATTATTAAAAAAACGCATAAAAACCACAAAACAAAAAGAAACACACACACACATATATATATACAAATACATATGTATAATATATTTTTAATTTTAATTTTTACTTCAATTTAAATTAATTACCTATAATAGCTCACCGACATGATAGTTTGTTGCAGGTCAGGAAGAAAACAACTTGGGAAAGGGGGGCCCTATTGGTACTGGGTTCAGAGACTGGAGCTAGGAGCCCCTCCAACTCTAATTATTTATCAGTGTTTTATTTCTTTATTGTTACAAACTTGGAAAAACTAATCGTACCCCGATGGAGACCTGTATAGGACACATCAGAGACTAGGGACTCACCGGNTTTCTTTATTGTTACAAACTTGGAAAAACTAATCGTACCCCGATGGAGACCTGTATAGGACACATCAGAGACTAGGGACTCACCGGCACACTACATGCGAAATTAATTAGCACACTTGCAAACAACATTCCAACATGCTAGACATACATCACGACACAACATTCACTCCAGCCGGGAGGCTCGAGGGGAGCTTCACTGCCCCGCCGAACTCACGAAAACGTAATTGTACTTAAAAATAGGCAACACAAAATAACTCGCCTAAATAATGGCCCGGTGCCCAAAGTCTCACAGTACACTGCCCCTGCCACCGACCCAAAGATTTGAGAAAGTGTCAGGGTGCTTTTGCTTCACAAACACCTAGTGAGTTATGGGAGTTTTGTCTTCCGGTCTCACAACACTAAATGCCATCCGGTGGCATATGAGGGTTCGGCGGCGGAGAGAACAGTCAGCATTATATTCAAAACTCGTTTATACGTTAGTTGACTTCGTTGGAAATTATCGCCGGCTGAAGTTATCAAGATATCGGNAACTCACGAAAACGTAATTGTACTTAAAAATAGGCAACACAAAATAACTCGCCTAAATAATGGCCCGGTGCCCAAAGCCTCACAGTACACTGCCCCTGCCACCGACCCAAAGATTTGAGAAAGTGTCAGGGTGCTTTTGCTTCACAAACACCTAGTGAGTTATGGGAGTTTTGTCTTCCGGTCTCACAACACTAAATGCCATCCGGTGGCATATGAGGGTTCGGCGGCGTAGAGTACAGTCAGCATTATATTCAAAACTCGTTTATACGTTAGTTGACTTCGTTGGAAATTATCGCCGGCTGAAGTTATCAAGATATCGGTTTTTTTTAGCTATCATTTAGAATGTACAAAAATTTCCGTACAAGTGGTACAATATAGAAATATAAACATAATATTTATTCCACCCTCTCCATTTATAAATTAATTAATTTTGTATTTGCACCAAGGACGAACGACATTTACGTAAAACTTTTTGAAAATTGCAATTACTTACATGACAAATACATATACTAAATTATTTATGCGGGACCTTAAGTATTCTGGGCAATAATACTATTTGTTAATAAAAAAATATATCATGTGACCATGAGTGCAATCTCGAAAAGTTATCGAGATACAGAAAGTTGTTCTTGTTAGTAGTTTTGTGGCCAGATGGGGGATGGTAGTGACTTGTGACTTATACAATGATAGGTAAATTGTCTGTAACTACTGATGTGCATTGGAAAGTGGTGTGAAAATGAGTTTGTTCGAGAATCGCGTGTAATGGTGGTGGACCACGTTATTTACAAAAGCTTACAAATTATGTTCTGATGACACAACTAACACTTTTCTAGTTCAAGTGACCAGTCACGTTCTGACAAACATTCATATGTAAATTGATTGGAATGCAGAGTTAAATAAAAAAATTACTGCAAGGTCAATAACATTTCCTTTCATTTCATTTCTACAAAAAAAGTTCTCGGAAAACCATTATGTTTGTTATTTATTTCCGTACATTTAAATATGCACAGAGGTGACAAAATTCATGGGATAACAATATGCAAATATACATATGGCAGTACCATCACGTACAAAATGTATAAATGTACAGTGCATTGGTTGGGCTTTCATTTGTAGTCAAGTGATTCACGTGAAAATGTTTCTGACGTGATTATGGACTCACGATCGGAATTAACAGACTTTGGAAATTTTTGGAAATAGTTAGGGAATTCAACATTCCGAGATCCACAGTGTCAGGAGTGTGCCGAGAATACCTAATTTCAGGCATAACCTCCAACCATGGCCGACCGCCTGCACTTAATGACCGAGGCCAACGACGTGTGCGCAGAATGGTCAGTGTTACCAGACAAGAAACGCTGCGTGAAATAAACGCAGGAATCAATGTGGGACGTATGACGGACGTGTCCGTTAGGAAATTACAGTGATCAAACTATCCTTTTAGCCTTCTGGCCTTCCGGACTTATAGTTGCTAAGTAAATTTCTCATCATCTTTTCTTGAAATTAAACAATTTTTGTTATTGTATCCCTTTTTATATATTCCTCACTGCCGAGGTAAACGTTGCACAAACAATAAAANATTAAACAATTTTTGTTATTGTATCCCTTTTTATATATTCCTCACTGCCGAGGTAAACGTTGCACAAACAATAAAACCAATTAATTTTTAATACAATTATATTCTAAAACTTTTGGCATTATTGTGAATCTCCTGGGTGGGAGCAGTGNAAAACCAATTAATTTTTAATACAATTATATTCTAAAACTTTTGGCATTATTGTGAATCTCCTGGGTGGGAGCAGTGACAATTAGCCCAGCAAAGCCGGTTGACACGGGGAGCCACGGGGAGGCTGTCACTTAGACCCGTGCTCCCACCCATAAAATCACAAATACAAATAAAAATGTATAAACTTTTACATCAGAACAATTTAAAATACACAATACATTAAATTATCTGAAAAATCTAAAAACATCAAAATTAAATAAAATACTAAAACAAAATATCATATTTACAGTTAAAATTAATATCTCCTACATTAAAAAACGTTCCAGATCCTATCCTTCCCCAAAACTCTTTTCGTAATACCAGTACCCACACCAAGACCAGTTTTTTCCTTATTCCGCGTCAGCCTTGCCAGCAAGCGTGGCGCTACCAGGGTCCTTGCCTAGTTGCCTAGGCGCCCCACTGGCCTCGCCTGACGCGGCCATCAAGTACTTACCTGTTTCCCCCATTCATCCTTAACCTAATCCAGGAGGTCATCGTTTATAGTTTTAACTATCCTGTACACAGTTACAACATATTCCTTAATTATTTCGTATTCTTCATTGTCGTAGATGTTGAATTTGGACAATGGCCATGTCTCTCCTTATTCTCTTAATACCGTTATTAGTGCATTTCTTTCTGTATAAAACATTTCACATCAATACAGAATGTGATAAACATTTTGTTCTTCACTGCTACATTCACAATTTTCGATATCTGTTTTATTTATTTTAAAGAGGTAACTTTTAAATTGGCAGTGACCACTAATTACGTCTTTCATAATTTTGTTCATGTTGACCTCGCTGTTATACCAGTTCCCTAAATCTTTTATATAATTCTTAACTCCTATATTACCCTCAATTGTAGTCCATTCTAGATTCCACCTCTTAATTGCCAACTTAAAGAGTTTTTTCTTCATTTCTTGAATACTGTAGATTTCGTCCTCTTCAATCCAACGGATCCATATATTATTATCTTCAGTAAAGCCTTTGTACGTATTATTTTCAATTATTATTGAAGTTTCGGTATGTTTTAATTTATATATATTATTACTATTTTTTATTATGTAATAAATCGGCAATTTCTTATTCAGAATAATCGCAGCAACAAATGACGTAGTGGAGACCATGTTATGGATTTTGATAAGAATGATGCGTTGTAATGCCTTAAGTTTTTTGATAATATATTTTTTTTCTGGATTTTATTGTCTATTACTATTATTCCATATGATATAACGGTAATGAAAAGAGAATTGTAAATTATTTTCTGGGATTTCGTTCTATAATCAGTGTATTTCCAATCTTACTATGAATTCTATTGCAAATAATCTTTAGTTTTTCGCTTAAAATATTAATATGTGGTATAAAAGTCATCTTACTATCAAATATTATTCCAAGGTATTTTGCATGGTTAAATATTTTGATGGTTTTACTATTATACTTAATAGATGGCGTCCTCGCATTCCAGTTACCTTTAACTATAATGCCTATAGTCTTATCCGTAGCCACTCTTAGTCACTTAGTTTTACTCCAGTCACTTATCTTAACAATTTCCACATTTGCTTTGTTTTCTATTTCCCTTCTACTGTTTCCTCCAAGAATAATTACGCAATCATCCGCAAACGCAATTCTATCAACGTCCATGTCTCTATCAGGGTTTAAAAATCCATTAAATACTAGATTCCATATTATTGGACCTAAGANATTCTATCAACGTCCATGTCTCTATCAGGGTTTAAAAATCCATTAAATACTAGATTCCATATTATTGGACCTAAGACAGAACCTTGAGGGCAGCCCCTATTCATTTCTTTATTTCCTTGGAAATGCCTACCTTTATATCTTCAAAATAGTCAATCAGTAGCTGTATCTCATTGTGCCCTAAATCCAGTTTTCTGATCTCACGTTTTATACTCTCCCATTCTAAAGTTGAAAAGGAATTTGTAATATCAATCATTATTTATAGTACATATATAAAATCCATGCTTTCAATCTTATTTATAACCTTCCTAATAGCATTTTCAGTAAACTTATTTTTCCTTAAACCAAACTTATTTTTATTTAATTTCATTTATATTGTATTGTTAATCCTATTGAGTAGCATTCTTTAAAGAACCTTTCCAAGTACCGGTAATAGACATGTAGGTCTATATGAGCTTGGTTTTGTCTTGTCTTTGTTAATACCTTTGTATACAATTACTATTTCAGCCTTTTTCCATTCCTTAGAGAATTTTCCTTTTTTAAGGCATTCATTCATAATATCCAATACTATATTTTTAATCTCATCCCAGATTTCTTCAAGTACCTCGACTATGATGTTATCTCTTCCGGGAGCTTTCTTTAAACCGCAGTTTCCTATAGCCTCATCGAACTCTTTCATACTAAATTCAGAGCTTACGCTCTTGTCCTTTTCGTTCGCGATCGTTGTCTGATCCTCATCCAATTCTTTATCGGGGACTAAGATGTTATTTAGTTTCACATAGGTATCATGAATGTCCTTAGTGTATACTCCATCGATCTTAATGGTGCTTATATTCTTAATTTTCTTGAATTTCCCTCTGATCAGTTTGTCTGGAATATTCCAAATATTATCTTGGCTTTCTCGAACAACGAATTTTCCCATTTTCTTATCATATTTATTTTAATCATTTTTTGATACTCTTACCTAGCTTTTTATACTCTTCTTTGTAGATATTCTTGGCGTCACATGGGCAAAACCTTCTAAACTTTCTGTTTTTCCTCTTCNCTTTTTATACTCTTCTTTGTAGATATTCTTGGCGTCACATGGGCAAAACCTTCTAAACTTTCTGTTTTTCCTCTTCAAATGCATCTTCATAACGCTCAGCTCTTCGTTTCACTACCATGCATTCCTGTTGTTGCTAGAGTTTTTAGTAGCTCTTATTTTCTGAGCGCATGCTACAGTATTAATGTTGTTTAGTCTTACGATTCTATCCTCAATCCCTAAATAATAAAAATTAACTTTCATCAAACGATCAATTACATCAGTTCTTANAGTCTTACGATTCTATCCTCAATCCCTAAATAATAAAAATTAACTTTCATCAAACGATCAATTACATCAGTTCTTAAAATGTTTCAATTTTTTACCATGTGATGAAGTCGTATTTTATGTTCTTTTATTTTCATTTTTACTTTTTTCCATATAAAACTAATTTTCTTGTGATCACTTATGCTTGTTTCAACTTTCCAGTTCTCACATTCGCCATGGAGTCCTTCTGATGAGAGGATGATGTCGATGTTGTCCTGTCCATGTATAGAATCATATGTGTACATATCTATTGCCTCATTTAGAACATTTAGCATCCGTTAGGACAGTGTTGCAAACTTTGACTGTACTGGGCTATGCCAGCAGAAGACCGACTCGAGTGCCTTTACTAACAGCACGATATCTCCTGCAGCGCCTCTCCTGCGCTCGTGACCATATCGGTTGTACCCTAGACGACTGGAAAACCGTAGCTTGGTCATATGAGTCCCGATTTGAGTTGGTAAGAGCTGATGATGGGTTTCGAGTGTGGCGCAGACCCCACGTATCCATGGACCCAAGTTGTCAACAAGGAACTGTGCAAGCTGGTGGTGGCTCCATAATGGTGTGGGCTGTTTTTACATGGAATGGACTGGGTCCTCTCGTCCAACTGTACCGATCATTGACTGGAAGGGGTTATGTTCAGCTACTTGGAGACCACTTGCAGCCATTCATAGATTTCATGTACCCAAACAACGATGGAATTTTTATGGATGACAATGCGCCATGTCATCGGGCCACAACTGTTCGCGATTGGTTTGAAGAATATTCTGGACAATTTCAGCCAATAATTTGGCCACCAAGATCGCCCAACATGAATCCCATCGATCATTTATAGGACTTAATCAAGAAGTCAGTTCGTGCACAAACTCCTGAACCGGCAACACTTTCGCAATTATGTACGCCTATAGAGGCAGCATGTCGCAATATTTCTGCCGGGGACATCCAACGACTTGTTGAGTCCATGCCACGTCGAGTTGCTGCACTGAGCCGGGCAAAAGGAGGTCCGACACGATATTAGGAGGTACCCCATTACTTTTGTCGCTTCATTGTATTCTTATGCATGGTTCCCATTTATGCTATAATATACTATCACGGTAACAGTTACGAATAGGTGAGATGTTTACTTCTACTTGGAATACTTTAAACACTCAACTCCCCGAATAGAGCTGAAAAATTCTAAATAATATTGTNAAGAAGTCAGTTCGTGCACAAACTCCTGAACCGGCAACACTTTCGCAATTATGTACGCCTATAGAGGCAGCATGTCGCAATATTTCTGCCGGGGACATCCAACGACTTGTTGAGTCCATGCCACGTCGAGTTGCTGCACTTAGCCGGGCAAAAGGAGGTCCGACACGATATTAGGAGGTACCCCATTACTTTTGTCGCTTCATTGTATTCTTATGCATGGTTCCCATTTATGCTATAATATACTATCACGGTAACAGTTACGAATAGGTGAGATGTTTACTTCTACTTGGAATACTTTAAACACTCAACTCCCCGAATAGAGCTGAAAAATTCTAAATAATATTGTGTAAGTCTATTCGCCTATTACAGTGTAGAGTAATGAAAATCCAGACTTTGCGAAATATATATAGAATTTATTTAATGATATGTAATTATTCTATTGGTTTCGATACGTTAAGTTATTTGACAATATTTTTATAGGTGATTTGAAAGGTTGCGTTAACGGTTGGCATTCCTACATGGCATTGAGTTAACATAGAGATTACATGGGGAGAACTGTTAATGACTATGTTACCGCAAACAGCAGAATGCGTATTTAAGTTTACTGTAAGGTAATAATTCAATAGATTCAACGGTAGTTCCAACGTGAATATCAAGAAAACCTGCCTGCGGATGAAAATGTTAACGAATGGCTGTGACATNGATTCAACGGTAGTTCCAACGTGAATATCAAGAAAACCTGCCTGCGGATGAAAATGTTAACGAATGGCTGTGACATTTAATAACAGGTATGAATTATTGTAAGATGGTGTTAGGAAAGTCGTTCATTCAAAATATTTTATAAAACATAAATATAGCTTAATATATGTAGCGCTCAAATAAAGTTTTAAAAAATATGTAGCCTCTAAATGGGAATTTTAGACAAAGTGGTGGGTATAAATGGAATGGAGAGATTTGGACGGCTCTCAACATCAAGGTTTTGTGAGCCCATGTAGGCGAAATGAGATAAGAATGAAGCAGCGCTAGAATGCAAACCTGCGGGAAATGGGAGATTCCCGAGAAAACCCGCTGACCAACGGCATCGTCCAGCACGATTCCTACAAGCGAAATCCGGGAGCGACCCAACCGGGAATCAAACATGGTTCACCTTAATGTGAAGTGAGTTGTCTGACCACTATAGCACCGCTGTCCCTGGTGGGTATAAACCTTAGTTCTAAGTCTATCAATTATATCTTAATAAATTATAATACAATATTTCAGTCTACATTTTGTATTTTGAATTCCGAACAAGTTTGAGCTTAATTAAGCTTATTAGTTTTTTCCAATTGAGCGTCATAAAATATGTCAAATAATTTGGTCAGAGCCACCACATGTAGTCATTGAACATCAGGATGATATCAAAAAAATATTAGTCCGGAAGAGTTCAATTGCGACAGTGTTGTCAGACTATTGTTTCATAGAAAAAACAGTTAATGTTAGGGTGCATCACGTGGTCACCACTAGTTCAAACATTCCCCTTAGTTTTTAATTACAATAGGAGGGGGGCAGCACGTGCACACAGAGAAGATTAGTGACGTTTGCTAAAAGCTTGAGAGAATTATAATTGTGAATTCTATCATTACAACCAATATATTGGCGAGAACGTTGGAAGAAATATCTCATTGTTCGGGAGCGTAGGTGTTACATTGAGGCCAACACTGGAATCTACTTAACATCATAAAAATGGTAGGATATGACCCTTCATGGTTAAACATATCGTGGTATTTGTTTTTTGTTAGTATGATGGCTTTTGGAATCCCGAATTTCGATTATTGCTACCGAGTGTGTGAATACGTTATTGTGCCAAATATGTAAATGGACGTGCTTACATGTATATATATATACGTATACATATGTATGTATACATATATAGTATGCTCCAAACATAGACGTCTACACTGAAGATGATAATGAAAGAGAAGCCGAAGACCGACAAATATGACTTTTACATATTTGGTCCTATTCTCGACTGTCTAAAAGTTGGGATTTTTTTCTTTTTGATTTCTTCGACGTACTCTACACTGCACTAAGAATGCCATGAGAAATANGTCTAAAAGTTGGGATTTTTTTCTTTTTGATTTCTTCGACGTACTCTACACTGCACTAAGAATGCCATGAGAAATACGAAAATGTCCTAGTGAAGCAAGTTTTAAACAAGTGGTAGAAGATTAGTGCACTCACTTTACAAAATACCATTATTATCATTGTAATTACGCCAACGTGAATAATACATAATTGCAATACCCAGAAATAATGGCCCGAGTGAATCCAAACACTGAGCATATGTAGAACAGTGTACCAACAACAAGTGATTACGTTTGCAGAGAGATGGCGAGCACATAGGCCCATCAGCACCCTCTCGCGTGTGACCGGAAAGNTTATTATCATTGTAATTACGCCAACGTGAATAATACATAATTGCAATACCCAGAAATAATGGCCCGAGTGAATCCAAACACTGAGCATATGTAGAACAGTGTACCAACAACAAGTGATTACGTTTGCAGAGAGATGGCGAGCACATAGGCCCATCAGCACCCTCTCGCGTGTGACCGGAAAGGTCAGTGTTACGCCAAGTTCAGTCAATGAAGAACCGTCAAACGAAACGAAAGTAAGTGCCAGCATGCCTAGTCGATGTTAAAGTGCACCATACAAACATGCAAGTGAGTTCGAATGGGGTAGAAAAATTGGTCTCCGGGAAACGGGCTTGTCAAACCGTGACATTAGGCTCGTACAGAGTGTGCTGTTATGACAGTGATGCGTGTTTGACAGCAGTGGATAGAAGAGGGTCATACGCAGCGACGAGCGGGTACTGGACCACGCAATGTGACAACAGAATGGGCTGATTACCATCTTCTCCGCATGGCCGTCACGGACCGTACAGCCTCGCCCACGGTGTTGGCTAGACACTGGAGCACTGCCACGTCTGCGTCGACGGTTCGACGGCGTCTGCTGCGGATTGGACTGGTGGAACGCAGGTCATTTCGTCGTCTTCCATTGTCCAGAAACCACAAACGCCTTAGACTTCATGGGACACATCAATGCCGTTGCTGGCATGCTGAGTGGAAAAATGTAGTGTTTTCGGACAAGTCCTACTTCAACCTGTCCTACAGTGATCGTGGTATACGTGTTAAACGCTATCGTGGTGACCGCAATCTTGCAGCCTGTATTATAGAGCGACATAGCGGACAAATGAATAGTGTGATGGTTTGCGGTCCCATTGAAAACAGCATGCGATCTCAAATTCTAAGTACTGAGGGCAATCTGATCAGCAATCACTACTTCAGGGATGTTTTAGAGCCTGAGGTACTGCCCCTCCTTCAGGCGACTTCAGATGCCANGTCTAAAAGTTGGGATTTTTTTCTTTTTGATTTCTTCGACGTACTCTACACTGCACTAAGAATGCCATGAGAAATAAGAAAATGTCCTAGTGAAGCAAGTTTTAAACAAGTGGTAGGTGATTAGTGCACTCACTTTACAAAATACCATTATTATCATTGTAATTACGTCAACGTGAATAATACATAATTGCAATACCCAGAAATAATGGACCGAGTGAATCCAAACACTGAGCATATGTAGAACAGTGTACCAACAACAAGTGATTACCTTTGCAAAGAGATGGCGAGCACATAGGCCCATCAGCACCCTCTCGCGTGTGACCGGANATGGCGAGCACATAGGCCCATCAGCACCCTCTCGCGTGTGACCGGAAATGTCAGTGTTACGCCAAGTTCAGTCAATGAAGAACCGTCAAACGAAACGAAAGTAAGTGCCAGCATGCCTAGTTGATGTCAAAGTGCACCATACCAACATGCAAGTGAGTTCGAATGGGGTAGAAAAATCGGTCTCCGGGAAACGGGCTTGTCATACCGTGACATTAGGCTCGTACAGAGTGTGCTGTTATGACAGTGATGCGTGTTTGGCAGCAGTGGATAGAAGAGGGTCATACGCAGCGACGAGCGGGTACTGGACCACGCAATGTGACGACAGAATGGGCTGATTACCATCTTCTCCGCATGGCCATCACGGACCGTACAGCCTCGCCCACGGTGTTGGCTAGACACTGGAGCACTGCCACGTCTGCGTCGACGGTTCGACGGCGTCTGCTGCGGATTGGACTGGTGGAACGCAGGTCATTTCGTCGTCTTCCATTGTCCAGAAACCACAAACGCCTTAGACTTCATGGGACACATCAATGCCGTTGCTGGCATGCTGAGTGGAAAAATGTAGTGTTTTCGGACAAGTCCTACTTCAACCTGTCCTACAGTGATCGTGGTATACGTGTTAAACGCTATCGTGGTGACCGCAATCTTGCAGCCTGTATTGTAGAGCGACATAGCGGACAAATGAATAGTGTGATGGTTTGCGGTCCCATTGAAAACAGCATGCGATCTCAAATTCTAAGTACTGAGGGCAATCTGATCAGCAATCACTACTTCAGGGATGTTTTAGAGCCTGAGGTACTGCCCCTCCTTCAGGCGACTTCAGATGCCATATTTCAGCAGGACAATTCCCGCCCACATGTGGCAAGGAATGTGCAACCCTCCTTCAATGAACAGTGGTTACCACTGCTCCCTTAGCCTGCACGTTCGCCTGACATGTCACCCATTGAACATGTCTGGTATATGGTTCGTCAGCGACTTGTTCGTCACGGTCCACCAGTAACTACTGTTGATGCTTTGTGGACTCGCAAATAAACCGCGTGAAGGGAGATTCCCCAGGAATATATGAAGGTCCTCTTAGATTCCATGCCTCGACGTTAAGGGACTCTGATTGCAGCACGTGTGGGCTTACACAAAACTGAATCCTCAAGGAAATAGATCATGTACAGTTTTGTAATCCTAATCAATTTTGTATTGTCATGTACCTAATCTGTTTTATAAAGTTCTTTTAAATCATATGTATGTAACCTTCTCGGTGTTGCATTTTTCTCAAACGTTAGTGTATTATCGGTTTCGCAGGAGAAATATCTTTCAGATATTTGTCCGAATCAACATTATATTAAATAATAAGTACCTACTTCGTAATAAGTCCCTGCCTCTGAAGAGATTCTCTTATTGTATACCATACCTAATTAAAAATATCAATTATAACCGATCGTGGGCAGTCTTCGCGGTCAATAAGAAAAACAGTTGGAATCCAGAATTTTCAATAATTACAAACGAAATTTTTAACATATTTCAGATCATGGAATGTGTTCATCTCTTATATATAATTATAGTTTACCTTAAAATTCACCATTATAGAATTGGACAGAACATTGTTCTTTTGCTTTGTTATATTCGTGTTAAAAGACTGAAGAATGAAGGGAAAAAAATTAAAATGTCAAACAATTAGACTAATTTCATTCATTCAAGTTTTCATAAAAGACGATAAAAAATATCCTCCCTCTCTCTATAAACGTTCGTAAAGAACTACTTCGTAATGATTGGAAAGCACTAACATTTAATTAGACAGAATTTTCAACTTTCGACAGTTTCTGCCTCACTTACCTTNTAATCAATTTTGTATTGTCATGTACCTAATCTGTTTTATAAAGTTCTTTTAAATCATATGTATGTAACCTTCTCGGGGTTGCATTTTTCTCAAACGTTAGTGTATTATCGGATTCGCAGGAGAAATATCTTTCAGATATTTGTCCGAATCAACATTATATTAAATAATAAGTACCTACTTCGTAATTAGTCCCTGCCTCTGAAGAGATTCTCTTATTGCATACCATACCTAATTAAAAATATCAATATATTGGCTAGCACCCGTCAGAAGCGCCAGTTATTCTTTTTGTCAACCAATCCAGAATTTTCAATAATTACAAACTAAATTTTTAACATATTTCAGATCATGGAATGTGTTCATCTCTTATATATAATTATAGTTTACCTTAAAATTCACCATTATAGAATTGGACAGAACATTGTTCTTTTGCTTTGTTATATTCGTGTTGAAAGACTGAAGAATGAAGGGAAAAAAATGAAAATGCAAACAATTAGACTAATTTCATTCATTCAAGTTTTCATAAAAGACGATAAAAATATCCTCCCTCTCTCTATAAACGTTCGTAAAGAACTACTCCGTAATGATTGGAAAGCACTAACATTTAATTAGACAGAATTTTCAACTTTCGACAGTTTCTGCCTCACTTACCTTCGTTTTGATATTAGTTTGCATAAACGATTTGTTTATAAAGTCCACACACGAAAATAACTAATCGTGTTCAATTCTGACAGACGTGCGTAGCACTGCTCTAAGATCAGTTTGTAATTATCGCTCTTTCTGGATATAAAACGTTTTTCACCTTTCCTACGTTGAATTCTGCTCATTACCGATTATAATGAGTATTTCTAACTAGGTATACAATAAATATTTTTACAGTCGTGGGCACTAGTAACACTCTTAGTTTTTTTTAAGCTCATGTAAAGACGTGAAAAATATTGTAACAAAGCGTAATTTCTGTAAAACCGTCGTTATTTTTCACGTCGCTGTATTGACAATGGCATGAATGGTTTTTGGTAAATTTTCTACACTAGTCAGCTACCATTTGTGTAAATATCACTTCACTGGGATAACTACTTTTGACACTATCATGACATTCTTAGGGTAGTGTAGAATATGTTCGAAAGGTAGAAAAAATTCTAAATTGTTAAACGGTTTAGAATCGGACCAAATTTTTATGGTGACTTGTGTCGTTGTTGCGCTCCTCTATTATATTCTTCAGTTTGAACGTCTGTGTCTAGCTGTAGGTGTTGCTGTGATTGTACACACTCGCTTGATTATGTCTTAAACGTTCGNGACAATGGCATGAATGGTTTTTGGTAAATTTTCTACACTAGTCAGCTACCATTTGTGTAAATATCACTTCACTGGGGTAACTACTTTTGACACCATCATGACATTCTTAGGGTAGTGTAGAATATGTTCGAAAGGTAGAAAAAATTCTAAATTGTTAAACGGTTTAGAATCGGACCAAATTTTTATGGTGACTTGTGTCGGTGTTGGGCTCCTCTATTATATTCTTAAGTTTGAACGTCTGTGTCTAGCTGTAGGTGTTGCTGTGATTGTACACACTCGCTTGATTATGTCTTAAACGTTCGGTATTTATAAGCATCCGTGAAAATCTACGTGATTACATTTTGATTATTAAAATAAAATAAAAATAAAATTAATGACATTAGATAGAACAAACACCGGTTTCATACCATCACAATATGATAACTGCTTATATTAAAAACGTACAAAATTCTTCGAACAAGTAAAATAAATTGAAGCTTTCAGTCATAACTGGCAATGTGCAAACCTGAGGTTAGATAAATGAGTGTTTACTTTAGCTTTCCTATGTTTGCTTGACAGGCATAAAAATGGAAACTTATCTTGTTTATAGATACTTCAACGAAATCTGTTATAGTAAATACTAGCTTCTGTACGTTGGTGCACAGGCATCTAGTCGCACCAGCGACTGCTCAAGGGCTCGTTACTTGCAGTTTCCTCACGTTGCTGGAGATTGCCTCTTCCGTATTTTAGCAAGGGAATCCTCCGTAATCCCTTACCAGAACGACTTTCCCTTCTTTGTATTTCCGCGGCAACCAGCCCGCATTTGCTTTCGGTAATGGTCGCATTTTATTTTTCAATTCTCTGTGAATCCCTTTAGGCTACATGTATTTGCACTGCTCACTTAATATAAGCACGTGTTTTAAAGTAGCACCGCCAAATTTAAATCATTACTTAAGTTACATGGAATTTTGCACATTTCCTTTTATTTTGGTGTTGCCCAGTTCGTCGGTGACTGAACCAGTGATTTTGCATACATGCGTAAATTCAAACATATGCATTTAATATAAACATACGTGCAGATACATATACTGTGTACTTATATTTGAATTCGCATTTACATACGTATACAACGTGTAAAATGCAGAGGACTGTAGCACCGAGAATGCGTAGAGTAGTGAAACATGCGAAGAAAATATATACGCTATTTCGTATCATAGGCAAAACTTTGGTCACAGCGGCCCCATGAATATAGCGTATTATCTTATGAAAGTTGAATATAATGTGGCAAAACTTTACACCGCGATTACTTTAATTGATGTAGAGGAGATACTTGATTATGTGTACGGAAATATTATGTGGTGCATGGCCTCATGCAAGCGATTGAATGGATGACACGTTGAATATCTGAATTAAATTCCACCCTTTTAACAAAATGATGTGAATTCCAATTATGAACAGCAAGTTCGGTTTATATGGTTTTTCTGTAAAGTGGCGTGTATTAGTGTGTATGTATTCTCATTATATGATGCATTACACATGGAAATGTACAATGAATGAGATAATGCCTTCACCACAGGTCTACTATGTAGATGGTGCAATTCCTCACATACGATAATACGCTTGATTTACGGGGTCGCTGAGACAAAGCGGTTTGCCATATTCAAAAATTACGCATTTATAAACTGCAGAGCCAAAATAACTGGTAGGCTATAAGCGTGCGTATGNAGTTTGCCATATTCAAAAATTACGCATTTATAAACTGCAGAGCCAAAATAACTGGTAGGCTATAAGCGTGCGTATGCAAATAACAGACGTATGGAACCAATCAGAGTAACGCGATTCGTTCGGCAGCTAGATCGGTTACTGCTGCTACGAGTATAATGGCAGGTAAACAATATTTAAGTGAGTTTGAGGGTGGCGTTATAGTCGGCGAACAAGAGATGGGACATAGAATTTCCGAGGTAGCGATAACATTTGGATGTTCGCGTACGACCATTTCACGAGTGTACCGTGAATATCGGGAATCCGGTAAAAGATCACATCTTCGACATCGCTGCGGCCGGAAAAAGATCGTGAAAAAACGGGACAAACGACGACTGACGAGAATCATTAAACGTGACAGACGTGCAACCCTTTCTCAAATTGGTGCATATTTGATTTGTGGACTGCCCTGCAGGATTCATGGTGTAAACTGTCTCCTGTATACCTTCAGACATTAGTCGAGTCNTATTTGATTTGTGGACTGCCCTGCAGGATTCATGGTGTAAACTGTCTCCTGTATACCTTCAGACATTAGTCGAGTCCATGCAACGTCGTCTTGCGGCAATTCTGCGTGCTCGAGGGGGGTGGGGGGCTCTACGATATTAGGTAGGTGTACAAGTTCTTTTGGCTCTTCAGTGTATTATTGTCAGTTTTGACGAACATATGTCCAGTCATTTCTTTAACAAACTGAAATGTAACTTGCAAGTATTTAAGAAATTCCCTTGTACTCATAAGTGGTTTTTTTGCGTTTAAAGATCTACACTAAATTATTGATTTTCATTTATTACTATCGCGCTGGTATACAGCCTAAATTTTATTTATATATAATTATTTTCTTTGCAAAACAGCTGTCAGGGCGCTCGTCTCCCACCTAGGTGAACCGGGTTCAATTCCTGATGGTGTCGCTCCCGGAATTTTGCATGTGGTTAACATGCTGGACGATGACGCTGGTAANAACCGGGTTCAATTCCTGATGGTGTCGCTCCCGGAATTTTGCATGTGGTTAACATGCTGGACGATGACGCTGGTAATCGGGTTTTCTCAGCGATATCCCGTCTCCCCCATCCTTTCATTCCGGCGGTGTTCTATTCTTATCTCGCTTCACCCTCATCGGCTCTCAATATCTCGATGTTAAGAGCCGCCCAAATCTGTTATCTCACTTTTCTTTACAGAAGCGCATAAGACGCATGTAAACTTATTTTTTATTTCTATTACGAGTTCTCCGTAAATGAAAGATCTAATAGAACTGCCCAGTGTCTTCCNAACCGGGTTCAATTCCTGGTGGTGTCGCTCCCGGAATTTTGCATGTGGTTAACATGCTGGACGATGACGCTGGTAAGCGGGTTTTCTCAGCGATATCCCGTCTCCCCCATCCTTTCATTCCGGCGGTGTTCTATTCTTGTCTCGCTTCACACTCATCGGCTCTCAATATCTCGATGTTAAGAGCCGCCCAAATCTGTTATCTCACTTTTCTTTGCAGAAGCGCATAAGACGTNTAAGAGCCGCCCAAATCTGTTATCTCACTTTTCTTTGCAGAAGCGCATAAGACGTATGTAAACTTATTTTTTATTTCTATTACGAGTTCTCCGTAAATGAAAGATCTAATAGAACTGCCCAGTGTCTTCCTTATATTGATAATGGTATTTCCGCCACATGTAAATATAAATAATTAGGTTGACTTGAGCAATAGTATATTTTCGTTGATAGCCAAAGTGAAAATGTTTAAAACTTGTAAGTTACTAGAGAAAAGTTTTACTGTGAGTATAACCACATATAAACCGATATCAGCTGCGTTATTTTAAAAATATAACACTTCAAACAAATGAGTTGAACAAGTGAATCTCTGTTTACTCATTCCCTGGAAAAATTTATATAATTACGTGAACAAATGTTTACGTTTGATTATAGCGATTTCCATTAAATTTTGCACATTAAAATTAATCTATTTATTTCTATATAAATCGTATCAGTGAGATGGTAGAGGGAAAAATAAGNAAAAATATAACACTTTAAACAAATGAGTTGAACAAGTGAATCTCTGTTTACTCATTCCCTGGAAAAATTTATATAAATACGTGAACAAATGTTTACTTTTGATTATAGCGATTTCTATAAAATTTTGCACATTAAAATTAATCTATTTATTTCTATATAAATCGTATCAGTGAGATGGTAGAGGGAAAAATAAGTNAAATTTTGCACATTAAAATTAATCTATTTATTTCTATATAAATCGTATCAGTGAGATGGTAGAGGGAAAAATAAGTATTTTCCAATATCCTTCTAGGAGATTACTAGTTCTCTAGGAGGCCAAATGTTTTGTTCATGAGAGTATGACAGAGTAGGTTCCGAGTAAACTAACTATTCTTGAAGTATTAAAAAAATTCTGGCCATTACTGAACAAAATTTATTATTAACCTAATCTGTTATAATCATAAAACTATAAATAGTTAGTTATGAATAATGGCAGTAATGTTATAAATAAATTGTGTAATATTCAACATTTTTGTTTTTGCTTTTCAACGACTTGGCTTTTAATATAGCAATTTTTGTCAATTATAAGCTGCGGAAAAAAATTATTTTTAGAAACCTATTTTAATTTTTTTTATTTTTGGAAAATATGGTAAAGGGTTTCTTATATCTATAGGAGAAAATCACCTGATCTCCATAGTGGGGAACATTCCTCTATCTCGGAAAAATTGTGGACAAAACAGTTGTTTTATTTATCTGGCAAATTGTTGGCTTTACAAGAAATATAAGTTAGAGCCACATCAAAGGTAATTTAATTCACCATGCAATAGTTACTTACCATTTTTATTTATCTTTTACAGTTAAAAAGTTGGTTAATTTTGTACGAGCAATGTCGTTAAAAAAAANGTTACTTACCATTTTTATTTATCTTTTACAGTTAAAAAGTTGGTTAATTTTGTACGAGCAATGTCGTTAAAAAAAAACCTTATTACGAACTATTGTTGCGTAGTATTTCCTCAACTGTCCTTCCCACTCTACCCCTCCCCTTGGCAACATCTTCAAAAGAATTTTATTTTGTACTGCCACATTTATATTAATAAAATTGCTTTTTATTGATAGCAAGTGAAGTAGGTGTTGCCAGCTATTTGTGTTTGTGAGGAACTGCATAATGTTGCAAACAGTTAGCCACCGCATCTTCGTAATCAACTTTGTTTTATTTGTGATTCAGTTGCTTGACGTAACAATGAATGAGAATTGTCAGTGCTGAGCGGTGTATTTTAAGAATGGAAGAAAATTGACAACTGCACGAAATGTACTTTTTTCCACTAAAATTTGTTTTTAAATTTCAAACTGGGAACGTTACAAAAGGTTTGGTGAAAAAAAACAATAAGTAAAACTACAAGTGACTTCATTTTAAACAAACTCGAAAGCATTGACACTGCAGTAGTACGTATTTTTTGTAGAAATATATATAGANGTTACTTACCATTTTTATTTATCTTTTACAGTTAAAAAGTTGGTTAATTTTGTACGAGCAATGTCGTTAAAAAAAACCTTATTAGGAACTATTGTTGCGTAGTATTTCCTCAACTGTCCTTCCAACTCTACCCCTCCCCTTGGCAACATCTTCAAAAGAATTTTATTTTGTACTGCCACATTTATATTAATAAAATTGCNCACTCTACCCCTCCCCTTGGCAACATCTTCAAAAGAATTTTATTTTGTACTGCCACATTTATATTAATAAAATTGCTTTTTATTGATAACAAGTAAAGTAGGTGTTGCCAGCTATTTGTGTTTGTGAGGAACTGCATAATGTTGCAAACAGTTAGCCACCGCATCTTCGTAATCAACTTTGTTTTATTTNATTTGTGTTTGTGAGGAACTGCATAATGTTGCAAACAGTTAGCCACCGCATCTTCGTAATCAACTTTGTTTTATTTATGATTCAGTTGCTTGACGTAACAATGAATGAGAATTGTCAGTGCTGAGCGGTGTATTTTGAGAATGGAAGAAAATTGACAACAGCACGAAATGTACTTTTTTCCACTAAAATTTTTTTTTTAATCTCAAACTGGGAACGTTACAAAAGGTTTGGTGAAAAAAAACAATAAGTAAAACTACGAGTGACTTCATTTTAAACAAACTCGAAAGCATTGACACTGCAGTAGTACGTATTTTTTGTAGAAATATATATACAGATCACTCTAATCGAGACTACAACCCATCGAATGGAACGCTTTCTGAACATTCTCCCCGGGAGAAAATGAGTTATTTTAACTTCGAAGAGTGTTGCTTGCTTTGTAGTGAGCTCAATGATATTGAATGAATAAAGAAGCATCAAGAACGATATCCTCGGATGCCATGAACAAATTTTGCAAAAAAAAAAATAGAAACAATAAGAGCAACATGTCAAAGCAGACGTGAAGATAATGGATGTATTGTCGTAGCAGGATGAATGTGGAAAATCGTATTGTGGCTTTTGAGGCATAATATCTAAAAATTTGTGAATCCAAAGACAGAAAAATAACACAAGGAATGTCTGCTTTACGAACTTGCTTCTCGTCCGCAAGCATTTTTCCACAATATTACTCTCCGTAAGGGCACAGAGTCAATATGAAGCTCGTGTTTGAAGAAATGTGTGGGAGCTTCCGTGCGTTACTTGAAATATCCCAGATTTGAGCTTGATGGTGGCGACCTACTTCACCCAGTTGCTTGTCCACGAACAGAAACTTATAATGAAGTATGTGAAGGGTATTTTAATTACTTTACGTAGAATAATGGAGAAGATATCTTTGTTGTGTTCGATGAATATGTCAAGTACTATGGATGTAGCACATGTAAGGCGCGCCTCAGATAACTGAGCCACACAAGTTGCTGTCAATAACTTCGCAAATTCTATAGTTGCCAAACATCAACTTAGTGAAAATACAGCCAATAAAATAAGTTTTCTGAAGCTTCTTGCTTACCATCTGTACCAAGAAAATTATACTGTGATCCATGCTACTGTCGATGCAGATACACTGATATTAGATACAGCTTTACAGGAAGCACTTATTATCTTTTGGTGGCAGAAGACACATGCCTACTTACACTCATTGCATTATTGGCTCGTACAAACGAGGTGGTGTATATGCTAACTCCAGGCAGCTTGAATCCTCAGAAAACAATTTATATCAGCGTGAAGATGCAGCAAAGCTAGGGAAAAATGAAGTATCACATCTTGTTAAAACATTTTATGATGCGTTCTGATACTGCGTCCAGACCGTACAAAAAGGGACACGTAACTGATTTTAATAAGCTTAAAAATGATCCTGGGCNCAATAATTTCGCAAATTCTATAGTTGCCAAACATCAACTTAGTGAAAATACAGCCAATAAAATAAGTTTTCTGAAGGTTCTTGCTTACCATCTGTACTAAGAAAATTATACTGTGATCCATGCTACTGTCGATGCAGATACACTGATATTAGATACAGCTTTACAGGAAGCACTTATTATCTTTTGGTGGCAGAAGACACATGCCTACTTATACTCATTGCATTATTGGCTCGTACAAACGAGGAGGTGTATATGCTAACTCCAGGCAGCTTGAATCCTCAGAAAACAATTTATATCAGCGTGAAGATGCAGCAAAGCTAGGGAAAAATGAAGTATCACATCTTGTTAAAACATTTTATGATGGGTTCTGATACTGCGTCCAGACCGTACAAAAAGGGACACGTAACTGATTTTAATAAGCTTAAAAATGATCCTGGGCNGGTTCTGATACTGCGTCCAGACCGTACAAAAAGGGACACGTAACTGATTTTAATAAGCTTAAAAATGATCCTGGGCTGCTGTGTTTTATAAGTATATTCAACGACTCATCAGCGTCACCAGAAGTAATAGCAGCTGCAGGTGATGAATCCTTAATTAAGTTATGTGGTGGTAGGCTAGTAAAAACTAGATTTCAAGTACATGCAGTTAGTCAGTAAGAATCCTCCCAACTACGTACTGGATCTAGCATCCCTCCCTCCAAGCTCTGCAGCAGCTCGTCATCACATTCTACGAGTCTATCATCAAGTAGAGGCGTGGCGCAGTTATCATCTCCCGGAGAGTGACTGGGGATGGACGATCAAACGTGGAACATTTCAAACAATTCCAAAAACTCTTCCCCCAGCACCGGACTATTGGCTCCATCTTGCGCACTGCGATTGCAAAGCTGGTTATGAAAGGAGTTTCGACTGCAAGAAAAGGGGTCGATAATGGTCTACACAAGGTGTGATGCATGTTCTGGTAAGCCTTGCAACAACAGATTGGAAATCGAAGATGATGATCTCAATGCGTTTGAATAGATTGATGAAGATGATTCACACGACGAACTGGAGAGCTGAGATCCACAAAACGAAAACCGTTTATCTCTCCCAAATCTAATAATATTAAAGCGGTGATAACTACGCCTAGCTCAGTAACTGACAGTATGAAACTATCGTGACTGATAAATGCCCTCATAAATTTCGTGTGCGCATTAAAAATGTGATTATGCTCTAATCGTAATACTGTATACCAACAAAATGTATTATACTAATAACCCAATATTAATTAATTTGCGTTCCTGAAATGTGGGCATCGTTCTGTGGTTCCTTCATTTTTAGATGAGAACACGGCAAGAAAATATATAGAAAAAAAATCATTTTCCACAAAAACTGAAATTTTTGCCCATTATGGATATGTTCGTAAAACCCAGCCTTGCCCACGTATAAACTCGTGAAAATGTGATAACTTTAAAGTTGATGCGATTGGCTTCCTGTTATGGATTGCCATGGAAAACGATGCATCGACATTGTATTTGCCCTTACAATAGTATGGTTTTTGCTCCATTACACTTGATTTAAGCAATATATTGGGATAACATGCAGTCCGTATATTATTCCTAGTCGTAGTCTATCTGCATGCAACATTTCATAACGATTCTTTGTATAGTTTAGGCATGATTGAGGGTCAAACACANTAGTCGTAGTCTATCTGCATGCAACATTTCATAACGATTCTTTGTATAGTTTAGGCATGATTGAGGGTCAAACACAAAAACATACCGTAATTCAAATTTATTTATTATTATAGATAAACGATAACCATTTAATTGTACAAGACAGTTAATAATTATTGTTTTTTTCTTTTAACAGCAACGGTTTACGAGATAAATATGAAAAACGTATTTTGTCAGCAATTTATCCAAGAGGGCGGCATGTTCCCAACTGCAGATTTCAGGGGATTTTCTCCCACAGATTTGGGAAACCCTGCAGAATATTTTCAAGTGAAAATTAGCTTTCCGAAAAATATTTCCTTTTAGACGCACAATATTATTCTACTATTTACGGTGAAGGGCTAATTTGCAGGAGTGGGGTTTGCAAACTTAACGTATATTAAATGTAAAATATTTCACACATGGAAATGACACATTTTTTTCTTGATTTTTATTGATGACACTCACTTCGCAGATGGGAACTGCAGATGACAGTGTCGTTAAGGTCTGTCCCATGGTATTCGGATTTATATAAACAGAAATATGTTAAATCTTAGGTAGATGCGTTACTTCAAATGGTTTTTAAAGCGGGTGTTGCTTTAAAGTAACAGATAAAGTACATTTTGTTGATTATATTTTTACCTCATTTGTTGCAAAAGTATTTTGGGCATTCTGGAAATTAAATACGATTGATGACGACTGAATTAAACATAGCTCACTGTAGCAGAAAGCGAAAATTGTTATACAGTTCTTTATACGTAGGCTATAAATAAATCCCATTTTCATGCTAAGTAGATCATATTACACGTGCTTATGCTCTTTCCACCACACCTCTCGAAATATGTTCATATATTCAAAATGCAGGGCAATTTTGCCATTTATTTAGTGGCATCCGAAAATATGCTTTCGATTGCCTATAGGATTGGTCAGTGTTGAAGTAACATTCACTCATTAATTTTGTTTCTTTGCTGTGACTTAAATGTGGGGTGGTCGTGAACTTGATAGGCTTCCATCACTTCCGTAGCTCATAATACTGTAGGTCTCAAATTCCACATTCTTCGATTATATCAGTAATTTTTATACATTCTTATACCCATGAAAATATCAACAGCGCAAGAAATTAGCACAGCTCAATTATTTTTCGCTACATTTCACTTAAAATATCTTTTTATAAAAACAACAAACTCGATCAGTTCAATACCTACAACAAATGCGTGATTAGAATTTTCCTATTTCTCAAATAAGAGACCAAACAATCACCTTTCCGCAATTTATCCAAAAGAAGTGGCCTTAAATATATATGCGAGATATGTGCGAAAACAGTTGAAGCAAGCTCTTAAGGACGGTTTCAACTACGGCTGTTAAATAACCATTAGATTTTTTTGTCTCCTACCGTGCCCCCAACCCCCTTTTTCCAAAACAAAAGGCTTTGAACACCAACAAAAAGGTTGGTGTTCAAACCTCAATCTTACCGGTACCCATGAATATAAAACATTTTACCTCTGCCACTAGAACCAAGATCCGTAGTTGAAGAACGGATTCATATAATCTTTGAAGGCATATCATAAGTTGTATGAATCTAAAATTATAAAAAATATATTTTTTCTCTTTTTCTGCCGTATCCAATTACAACCACTTACAATTAACAGCGGTTTTTCCAAGCACTATTTCCATACCCATACCAGGCGAACGCAGGTTCAGTTATTCATATGAACTCTTTTACTCCTGATTTATCGCTTTCATTGCTGAATAATAGGAAAATTACATTTTTTAGCATATCACGTTAACTTAAAGAATTATAGGATTATAAGTTTGCCTCGTCAGTGTACCGTGCACCGAATGTCAACAATCACGAATATTTTTACTTAGTAAAAACCCCGACTTTATAGTTTTCGACAATGGTTGGAACAAATATTCATAATAGGTACCGTAAATATTTTTTCAGTGTTGTATCATGTCGTAAAAACATCTGCAATGACTTGAGTAAAATTGGTATACGTTGACACATTAAAATATATTTAATTTAATTAACACACGTCTTCATTCGCCAACCTAAAAAATTACTTCATCATATCTTGGGAGATACAGCAAATCTAGTGTGCAGGTAGAGAAACAATATTTAGGTATATTAGTCACTTACTTTTGTAACAGTAGCGTTATAAAAATTGTAGTTTTCCAATCCCATTTACGGAAACGTCAGACCTATTTAAACCAAACTTTTATTCAGGTAGTACGCACATTGCAATCGTTCAGTAATTTTTTTTAAGCTTATCACATGTTTCCTGGAACAATAGCTTGTGCACTTTTTAAAAAAATTACAAAAAATTTAACCCTTCCATACCCGCTTTAATTTAAGTGTTCGCGTGTTGCAAAACAAATGTTGCGTGCTGTACTTAAGTTGACACAACACTTATTTCGTTGTCCCGACCTATTAGCTGTTGACTATATGTTCTGCTGCAGTTATAAGAAACATTTATGACTTAGACCAGTCAGACGGTTTGCGAATCATATACTAACAAGTAAGATCATTGGTCATTGAGTTTCGCAGTGTGCAGTACAGAAAAAATATATTACCCACACGTGCTTAATGAATACAATTGTGTACATTGTGTCTGAATAAACTTTTATCAGACACCCTCAACTACGAAATTTTATTGTTATAAATTTTTGTTTCGAAAATCGCTACCCCATTCTACTTTGTGTTTCACATATCTTATATACAAACAGCTTAATTTTCTTGTTATAATGACTAAATACATTATTATAAAACCTGTTAGTGATTTACTACGTTGAAAGACGTTACCTAAAATAGAATTCACCTTTTTTACTTCTCAACTGCGCCCTAGCATATTTTACATATATACATATCTACAACAGACAACCTTAAATTTACATGCAAAATTTAATATTTACAGAATTAAGGCATAATTAATAAATTTTGTATGCCCTACCTATAGTACAATTTTATTTGGTGTGCAGGAGNTATTTACAGAATTAAGGCATAATTAATAAATTTTGTATGCCCTACCTATAGTACAATTTTATTTGGTGTGCAGGAGGAGTTCCTACTCCGTGCACTTAAGTAACTAATTTAAACTCCCGTCATGCGCAATTGTGTAAGGAAGTGTTGGCCAAAATATTTATTGTTATATGTTGTCTAAGTTTTTCATGAAATGATCTACGGATTAGAATTATATATGTTTGTAAATTCTTTTATTTAGGGTTACGTTATAATTTTGTAAAACATATTTTTGCTATCTACAACAAAAGTTGTTCATGAAGATTTCTTGCAAATTTGCGTAAAGGAAAGTAGGCTATTAACATTTATTGGTAACCTACAGTTCATAATTTTCATAATGGGCCACGGTGATGTAATCGCCAGAGTACTCTCCTTCCACCAAGGTGAACCGGGTTCGGTTCCCGGCGGGGCCGCTCCCGTATTTTCGCAAGTGCGAATCCTGTCGGACGATGCTGCTGTTTCGCGGGTTTTCTCGAGGTTCTCCCGTTTCCCCCACACTTGCATTCCGGTACCGTTCCACACTCACCTCACTTCACCCTCCTTGGTTCTCAAGAGCATTATGTTAAGAGCTGCCCAAACGTCTCCATTTGTTTTCATCACACTTAACACTCCTCATCATAATTCGCTATTTTCGAAAGAACAATGTTCATTTCGCACTGACGGCGACTTAACCATCTACAAAAAAAGATGTGCCTTGGCCGTTAGATGCTACATACCTCAGCCACACCATCGTGGACGCACATTAATCAAGCGTTTTTGACTTTTATTTGTTTGATTATTCCATTCGTTTATAATCCGTTTTTGCTCCTTTCATGGCAGTCACATATAACGTAACAGTTACCTATTAAAGACATTTTCTAATTGTTCTATATTCAATACAACTGAACTTTATTAATAAACTGTTAAAATCAATTTTACAATTATTAATTTTCAAATGGCCGTATTTCAATACACGAGAATGAGTAAAGGGATTTAGGCTGCTCTTAACAGCGAGGTCTTGAGAGCCGATTGCAGAACACGAAATACATACAAATATTTTTGTATGAATTGCGATATAGCGTTATCAGAACGCAGGAATCATGCGCTGAATTTTTCACTTTGGAATGTGATAGGATATTCATTACGCTGTGAATCCCTGCCAATCATTTTAGCACTTCCGAACTCATTGCCTAATGAATCGAGATTACTTGCCAGTTAGAGTAATGAATTCGTGCTTGCGTACAACTCACACGTGGCGGATTCATGTTCACTGAGGTCCAAGTACGTTCCCGTATCCCTTTGTGACGAAACATTATATTTTCCTACTCAGTTAATGTTCATGTTGGTAGCTAGTGCTCACATCGCCGGCTAAACTGCAATGTAAAAAATTTCTGAATTTGTACGAGGATTCTTTGGCAACTGGTTGCCAAAGTTATTATTGTTACAATACATATAATGTAGACTAAATTTCTCAAAATTTAAGCGGAGAACATGTGAACTAATATTTAGTTCTAACTAGCAAGTGGTACAGACTAAAAGATTATTATAAATATTTACTTACATGAAGAGCTTTGTATCTTTTCGAAAATAATGTGATGTAAATGTGCACTATTGTATTTGTAGAGTTCCAAAAAAATATATCGTAAATAGTTTTCAAAGAATGGTTTGTAACACGTATATAAATTTCTTACTCTGTGGTTTAGGTCATGCTCGAATAAGATAATGACTTACTTCGATAACAACTATCGTAAATAAGGGAACTAAATTTATTCTTTACAAATACAAAACGATATTTACTTCAAATCTCATGAAAATTAAAAGCGCCAAATACCTAAAATGATATTTCTTTTTATAAATGAAAACTCTTCATGAAAAAATACACATTCCTCCACATCAATATAAACAATTTTTACACGATAAATATCCAATTTATTACTATGAATTCCTAGTTTGTAGAACCGCTAGATATCGGGAAAAATATATTATAAATTAATAAGAACGTCCGGAACATTATAGGAATATTAAATAACACTAATTTAAGTGCTTATCAAGTCAATTAACGTGCTGAAATACTACAAAATCACAAACTTGTTAAATCATATTATAAATATTTTTAGAGTGGTTACGTTTCTAAGCCACCTCGTCGATCAGCCTAATAAATCTTAGGGACGTAGAAAACCATTTAATATAAACTTTATTAACAAAGAGAGGTCATGGCATAATAAGTTAAATTATAAATGACTATTTATTTGCTATTCGTGTGTGTAATATTATATTAGTTGTTTTTTAACTTTACTGGTTTTGAAGTAAATATGTTAACCCAATTGGTATTCAATAGTATCACACGTAAAACAACAANTTATAAATGACTATTTATTTGCTATTCGTGTGTGTAATATTATATTAGTTGTTTTTTTAACTTTACTGGTTTTGAAGTAAATATGTTAACCCAATTGGTATTCAATAGTATCACACGTAAAACAACACGACAAAGATTTTTTTTATTATTCTGCAAAACACAGGCTTCCAAAATAAGTTATCCATTTCCAAACCTTTGCTGAAGACCAAATACATAACTAGACTTCCGGACAAAGATATTGTTACTGCATGCAGTTGAGTGCTTGTCTAGCGTGAAATAACATTCGAAAGTTCTTACAACAGTGCCGATTCAAAAATAAGCATTCCTCTAGAAACGAAACTCAAGAAAATTAATACGTAAGTTATTTATTACAAAATTGCAAACGTCAAGAAGATAACACGAAGCCTGCACATTTCAAATATCTGTATGCCAAAATGTTTCACAACAAATCGGTTTCTCTGCAACTGTTTCCATCGGTAGGGGTCCGCGTTGGTGTAGCGGTCAGACAACTCGCCTGCCCCCGCGGGGAAATGGGTTAAGCGTGTTTCCTCTGGCTACTTCCTTTTCCTCACCGCTGCATTCCGTCGCTGTTCCATCTTCAGCTAGTTTTGCACCTAAGGCAGCCTTAATTTCACTCATGTTTCGTTTACATTATGCTTTCGTCTTCAAAGTTGCAAGTAACCTTGCCCGGGAACATCGCTTATGTTCACCAGTGTATAAACTGAAGTGGTGCATAATTTTGCACTATTAATCATGGAAATATTGATGTTCTTTAATTTATGAAATTCGTAGCAAAAATTATGAAAAATTATATATATTTTTTTGGAAGGTTGTGTAAGATTGTAAACTGTTGCTTGTACATATGTAAGAATTTAAAATATTTTACCAAATTATTATCTACACCTAGTAGTGTTTTGCTTTTCGACTCAATCTTTGTTCAACAAGTTCTGTTATCCTTGCATCATTTGGTAAACTAAAAATTTATCATTGCAAAATCCACGTCATTTATTCGTAATTAACGGGTTACTATCTACTTTCATTTGCAAACGTGGATTATATATTGTGGCAACATTTACAAAATTTCGTATTGAAGAATAACTTCAAATCTTTCAGTTAATTTACTTGATAGATTCCTGTACTATCAAAGAAGTACGCATTCAATTACTCTCACATGATTGCCTTATGTAACACATCATCGCTTATTTTGTACGCCGGATAATTGGCAATATATTTTATTTTCTATATCACCGTCTCCAAGCTTACTTGAAGTTTACTTGTTATCTTGTAATATTTCCTATAATCTGATATATTTTGTATGTCATATAATAGCAAGAAACTAATACATTTTAGGTGAATTCTAAGAAGTTCAAAATATTTGGGAAATTTTTTAATTTTGTGAGGTTTTTCATAATGCTGCGTANCAAAATATTTGGGAATTTTTTTTATTTTGTGAGGTTTTTCATAATGCTGCGTAGACTATCAGTCGCTTGTGAACACATTAGGTTTTTAATAACGATAATATTTTAGTAACTGTTATGAACATATCGCAGTTATTTAACTTGCTACTATAGAAAACATTTTCGTAATTATCTTAAAAATATGACGAATTATGTTCTTTCTCAATAATTTCAATATATATTTTGTAGTGATTTTATGCAAGTTTCTGTGCAAATATTAATTGACTAGATATCGGTGCGCTCTTAAGTCATTATGTCCTGCNTAGTGATTTTATGCAAGTTTCTGTGCAAATATTAATTGACTAGATATCGGTGCGCTCTTAAGTCATTATGTCCTGCACGAAATATATACTTTATTTTAGGCAGATAGTTTTTTACACCACATTTGTGGTTCTTCATTCACGTGATAGGATGGCGATTTCAGAAAATATTAAATACGTTTATTAACAATTTAATGATTACAGTTCTACAAAAAAAACTACTTCTTTTACCTACATATTTAATAACGATATTAATAAAATATATCTAGTGCAATTTATACTTATTTTTCTTAACTATAAAGTATAACGATATGTCATCGGGCTAACGAAATATGCAGGATTCGGTGACAAAAAAATATAGGACCTCATTAAACACTTTAAAACTTTAACTTCGGAAAATACTGATATAAATTATAGACAATTGTTTACGTCCTCTTATCCAACTAATATTATAAATGCGAAAGTCTCTATGTGTGTGTTTAAGTGTCTATGTTTGTTACCACTCACCACCATAACGGCTGAACGGTTAGTGATGAACCTTGGTATGCAAGTACTTTGGGTCCTGAAATACGACATACGTTACTTTTTATCCCGGTAAATGGTACGGGTCCTGTGGAATAACAACAAAACCTAATTATGCAACAGCTGGGAACGTGACCAAACACAGCTACATATCGGCTGAACGGATTTTGATAAAATTGATATGTATGTAGTTTAGGTCCTGGAATAGGACATAGAATACTTATTATCCAGGAAAATTGTATGGTTCCTGTGAAAGAACAACAAAACCTAATTCTGCTATGGTTGGGAACGTGACCGAAATATTGCTTTCCTCTGGTGTCAGAGTTTATCAGGCCGCCCAAGGACCCGAGACCAAATATTTAACGTGCCCTCCGAAGCCCGGAAGCGCTCAGATGTTATGCCACTAAACGGTCACCCATCCAAATGTGTGCCGCTGGGAATGTTGCTTAACTTTGGTGATCGATTAAGATCCCTCAGCCAAGTGCAAAACATAGTACCTAGGTTCACTTATTACTAAAGCTACAACTTGATACAACTCACGTTCTGATTTTCACACATCGACGCTGGAAAGCGGAAATGTGGTAACCACGCGATAGTTGCACAGACACACTCCAAAAACAATACCCCATTTTTTGGCTATCAGGTAAAAAATATTTCCTTCCTTTAGGTTTGCCGTAATCAGTTAAAACCTAGGGCATCATAGTATAATTTTTTAATTATGTTTTCACATACATGAATTGTCTTTTCCCAATTTATTTATTAGTGTATCACTGTGTAACTCAATTGTACCTGGGCAAAGCCGGGCCGTTTCGCTAGTTTAATATTTTTCGCCAAAATATCACTTAAGTTTTATGAAACACTGGAAAAACGCTGCCCTTCTAACCTCTAAAATTTTAGAATAAGCGAAGTTATG
The DNA here is from genome assembly GCA_002778355.1 of Clitarchus hookeri. Taxonomy (NCBI): domain Eukaryota; kingdom Metazoa; phylum Arthropoda; class Insecta; order Phasmatodea; family Phasmatidae; genus Clitarchus; species Clitarchus hookeri. The sequence continues at coordinate 77,010 of NQII01003860.1, read as the reverse complement.
TAACCAGTTTGAAGCAATTTTGCAGGTTTTATTTGAAAATGAAAGAATTGCAAAATCTCTTTTGAACTACTAGATGTTTAAAATTTCGTGAACATTTATGTCACCTCCTTTTGGCACATTTAGAGTTAAAATTCATAAAATATCATATCATCGAGGTACCTACGCGCTAAAGAAAACCACCCCTAGAATTTAATATGTGTCGGTACAATGGCTTGGGCTATGCGTTTATGAGAGTATTAGTGAGGGAATTAGTATATGAATGAGAGAGCAAGTGAATTAATTAGTGATTGAACTAGTGAGTAAGGGGTTTTCGTCTTTAAGCGGAGTTAATCTGTTTTCTGCGTCACCAGAGATGTGAAAAAAATTAAATAATATATAGTTTAAAATTATTTATTTAAATATGTAATTTACACTTTGCCCAAAACCCACTTTTCAAGTTGTAAAGATGTCATTTTGTTAACTGTACACAATCTTGAATGAAATTGTAAGTACTGAAATATAACTAATACGTCAGGTTCTTCATAGATGCTGCAAATGATATATCACATCGCTACCACTATGGAAGTGNCTGAAATATAACTAATACGTCAGGTTCTTCATAGATGCTGCAAATGATATATCACATCGCTACCACTATGGAAGTGGTTCCTTCGTGCGCCACGTGCCTGTCACTTCCTGCGAATGTCATGCAGCATTCTGCTGTGCGGTTTCCGCGCTGTTTCTACGTGATACGCCATATTATGGGAGATAGTCAAGTTTGTAGAGAGACAGGGATGTGCATATAAGACGTACGAAAGCAACATGGCGAATGAGGGTAACCGAAGTTTGGTAAAAACTCTGAAACGAAGTATCAGGAAGTGCAAATCTTCTGTCGATTTGTCAGTGGTTTTTCAAAGATATAGATTGTTAACAATGGTGGTTGGAGTTCGGGAAATGTAGTTAATTTTAAATAATTGGTCAAATCAATTTTGGGTGCTTCAGAAATTTGTCAATATAAATATTATTTGCAAAACAAAGCGGTGGTGTAATTAATTTCATCACTTAGAGTTTGTCAAAATGTCCTGAAGTATAAAAGCAAACCTGCGTAGAGATTCTCGCTTCCTGGAGTAAACAACAGCGTTTTGAACTCCCACTCCCAGTACCCAAACACTCTTTCATAAATTTTGTAAAACTATCGCTTGACCACATGGAATTTTCTTAACGCGATTAGTAGTATTTGTGGATATTGTGGATATTTAATTAAACACAAAGTTAACGGGCTTATTTTGAATTTAAACAACGCGACATCCCTAAATAAATGTGAAACGGGTGGCAGTTTTCGATCTGGCTGCCCCTTCCTCTTTTATACAGCAATATACAAAATTTTATATTTATCATTTCGGGATGAAATTTTTTCATAAAAATGTTGTTTATATTGCGAAGGTTTAAAATTTGATTCTTCTTCAGAGCATTTCGCAGATAGGTAGTCAAATTTATAATCATATTAATGAAATTGAACAGGAGCTGCAAATAATTTCAAATAACTTTTTCATGTAAAGGACAAAAACTGAACTGCCTACAAACAGAATATTTACGTGACAGCAGAATAATGCGACCCAATTATAAGACTATAATGAAAAGAATGACCCTTCTCTCTTCAAGTTGAAAATGGAGTATGACATAGTTAATTTTCTCATGATTTTCAAAGACCCTAAAAGAAAAATAATAAGAGCATGAAAAAAATATAAAAAAACATTAATATGGGCTTGGTATTAAAATTAAGTGTTTCAGAAGAATGAAACAAACTTCCCTTTGAAGAACCGCGTATTTTAACGTGTAGTATTCTCTCCGTTGCACGTGTCCATCCCCATTCCTTTCTACATATTAATAAACAGTTTTTTAGCATACTTTCCGAAGGAGAGAAAGGCGTATGAGATCACTTTCCTGCATGTGTGTCTCTGTGTATGTGTATGTGTGTGCTTGGAGTGTGTCTGTATGTGTGTGTGCCCCCACCCCCCAAAACCAATTTACAATTTTAAATTTTTGCACGTGAGGCGATCTTCACCAAACTTAGTACACATAGGATACTTAGTGAGGATACCTAAATTGTATAGTTTTATACCACGTCGGGCACTTATTTTCAAAATGGTGACCATTTAGAAAGTTACGGTGAAATGTCATGTCTCGGAAAACATACGACTGATTAAAACAAAATGCTTTATACTGAAAGAGCATAAAGTAGTCATTAAATTTTAAAATCTATATTGTTGTTGATTCACAATTTTAAAAAATGGTATGAAATTAAGAAACAAATATTTTACATTATTTCTAGAAACTTATTCAACCAATTCTAACCTAATTTGGCAGGTATTTAATAAAATGTTTTGCTATGTTCACATAAATTATTGAACTTATTAGATACTTGTTTAAAAAATAGCGGCTATAAAATTTTACTTGGTTTATTTGGAAAATAAATCTTGCCATTTAATCAATTTCGAGCATATTTTGTATACTCATAGTTTGTATTACAACGATGATATATATATCAACACATAACCACTTATGTTGCCAATTTTTAATGATAGCGCCACTTGAATAAATAAAGTTTTTATGTCCTATCGCGGTAAAAAATGTACTGATTACTACCAAATTTGGCACACAAGTAGTGCTGATTCAAAGGATGTTTGGTGAAGTGTTTTAAGTATATCAGACACTTATGATGAAAATGGCAGTCATTCAGTTATTTTAATTTAGAATGATATATCGTCGAAATTTTGTTATCAATTCCAACATAAAATTGTATGCTAGCAGTAGCTATAACAACTATGAACTGTATCTAAACGAAGCATATTTGTCCGCCAAAGTGTCCATTAGAAACATCATATACCACCACCGAACCACTAATGTCAACTATTTTCGAAGAAAGCACAATACGAATAAGTAATTATGTAATATCTCGTTAAAAAATTCACCAATTCCTAAAAAATTCGACAAACTGGAGTTACTGATGCAGATGATGTTAAGTGATGGTTAAGCATGCCAGGTTATTATTTTGAAAATGGCGTCTATACAGCCATTTAATTTTACAATTATATATAGTCGAAATTATGTAATCGATTTCAATATAACTTAGAAATTTGACAGTAGATATAAAATCAATCGACTGTATCTACAAATAGCATATTTTCTCTGCCATTTTGTAGTATAGTGTCACGCTAATAAATAAAGTTTTTCATGTTATATCTCGGAAAACCATTGACCAATTCCTATGATATTTGGCAAACAAGCAGATGATGTAAAATAGCTGGCTTTTAGTAGGCCAGACATTTATTTTCAAAATTGCTGGCATTTACTTATTCTGTTTTAAATACTATATCGTGGACACCGTGTAATAATTTCCGACTTATCATTATATGCTGACTGTATCTACACTGAGCATCTTGTGCTTACCAATTTATACGATAGCACTATGCGAATAAACAAAGTGTTTATGTCATATCTCAGTAAACAATTGACAGATTCCTATGAAATTTGGCAACCAAGTATTACTCAGGAAGATTATGTTAAGTGGTATGTTTTAAGCATTTATGTCACTTATTTTCAAAATAACGCCCTTGTAGTTTTTTAAGCTTCGAATTTTATATCGTTGGAACCATGAAATCAATTCCAACATAACATTCTATGGTGGCAGTACGTAGTACTAATATTAACTATATCTTCACAAAGCATCTTGTGTCCTTCATTTTGTAAGAGAGCGACAAACAAATAGTATTGCAGCCGGTGGTGTAAACAGGTATGTTTTAAGAAGTCAGGTAGTTACTTTCAAATTGGTTCTATAAATATTATCGTTTAATATATTAATAATTGTTTCAACAAATCTAATTCCAACTTAAGTTTGTATGCTGGCAGTGCCTATTACAACCATAAAATATGTCTATGGAGAGCCTAGTTTCTCTAAGATTTTGTATGTTAGCATCACCAATAATCAATAAGTATTTTATCTCATGTCTCGGGAAACAATTATCACATTCTTACAAAATGTGGTGAAGATGTACTGTGGTAGGCCTTATTAAGATATGTATATGTTAAAGTATGACACACTTTTTTCCGATTATATAAATTATCTACGAAGTCATGTAATATATTTTAACTTAACATTGTTGTAATGGCCGTATACAATCATCGAATGCAATACAGAATTCTTTTTGTCCTCAATTTATGAATATCACCATATGAATATTATGGAGGTTTATGCCATATCTTGAGGAGGAATCAACCGAATCCCACTAAATGTTACACTGGAATATTTCAACAAACATGTACGAAATTGCGCACACTATAAAAGCTACCGAATTCAATATAAACTTTCATGATTTAATTGGACCACACAACGATGTCCAAATGGCGGCATCATAAATAATTTAGGTAAGTGTGTCCCATATATATTAATCAATTTAAACAAATTCAACCAAAATTTGTATGAAGACATTATACATTAGAAACATCGTATACAGAGCATATATTCTATGGAAAAGCATCAAATAAAAATATAAAGTTTTTTATGGCATATCACTGGGACCAAACAACCGATTTCCACCAAATTCATCACACAAGTAGCGCAAGGGTAGACTTACAGGTTTTAGGTGGTCCAGTGACCTATTTTCGAAATTACGGCCCTTTAAGTATTTTAGGGTAATAAACCTTATCATTCACAACATTTGACTGATTAAATCCGAATTTGATTACCCGAATCCGACCTCCGTAATGCAGTGCATTGTACGCTAGATTATTGTACGATGTTTTCCGAGCGTATATCTGTAATTATTTTACTAATTTGGCATATGTTTCTGGTTTTATTTATAATGTTATTGCTTTTAAAGCGAAGTCAAGTCCTGCCTACGAACACAAATTTTAAGAAATAAATAATTTGAAATTTAATTACACCTATTTTGATGAAATTAGGCTTTTTAGTCTACTTTCCCAAATATCACTTTCCTGTCTGTATGTATGTGTGTGTATATGTGTGTGGCTGACGGTCTGTTTGTGCGTGTGTGTCCCCCTTTTCAATTTTTTAACGCATCAAACGAATTTCACCAAACCGAGTATGCACAAATTAATAAGTAAGTACACCTGATTATTTGATTTTTATCTACCACTCCGGGCACTTACTTTAAAAATGGTGGCCATTTTTAAATTTAGGATGATATGTCATATCTTAGATACCATTCAACCGATTTTAACCAAATTTTACATTCTGACACCGCAAGTTATAGGTATTAAATCCAGAAAAGTTTAATGTTTTACAGCCATTTTGGAAGATAGCGGCACATGAAATAATAAATATTTTATGTTATATCTCGAAAACTTCTCAAAATCTTCTTTCGCCAAATTTGCCACGTAAGTAATACAATTATGGACCCGGTAATCGTACGTAATTTAATTTTATTAAATACTTATTTTCAAAATACCTACCAATATTTTAGGTTTATTTGGTATAACTACCATACCATTAGCCAATTTCAACCAAATTTTGTACGCTGATAGCATATATTACAAGCATTATAAAAGCTAAACAACAGCATAATTATCGGCCATTTTGAAAGATAGCGCCAAATAACAAAATAAATCTTTAACATTATATCTCGAAAACTACTTAATCATTTTTCGCCAAATTTGGCACATAACAAAAACTATGACAAGTCAAGTAAATATAAGTTATTTCAATTTATAAGATACTTTTTTAATGTGAGTCATACCAATTTTTTAGGTTTTGTAATACCGCTAGCTGACCCGGCGGACTTTGTACCGCCTAACAGCCAACGAATGTCGTGTTAACTTTTAGTTTAGCTTTATTTAGGATTTTATTAACGTAAAAAAAAATTAACACTCTAAATTTATTAAGTTAAATAGGTTACTAGGATAATATATATAAAGAAAATAAAAAATCAACAAAATTTCAAAAATCAAGTATTTCAATGCCGTGTCAGCTGTATTTTTCTGCATAGGTTGTACTCGCGTTAATTTTCTTTAATGAAGCAACTTGTGATATACGACTTTTTTCCTTCTGTTATCAGGCGCAAGAACAAATAAAGCCGATGGTTTGCCTACGCGTGAACATTCCACGTATAATTGACCATGAGAAAAACATGCATTTTCTAGATTCAGATCACAAACACTCAAGGATTGGCCTTGAGATTTGTTAATCGTCATGGCGAATGCAAGACGAATCGGAAAGTCGTTTAAACTCAAAGGGCATATCGGTTGGGATCATAGGAATCCTCGGAATGAGAAATTCCTCATCTTTGAATTTTCCTTTGAGTATCGTCACGTGAATCACATTGGTCATCAGTTTTCTTATCACGAAACGCGTTCCATTGCATAGTTTTGGTTGATTTCGAAGCATTATTACTACCGAGCCAACCTACAGTTGTAAATTGTGCGGTGGTAAGCCAGGCACATCCAAGGAGTTAAAAAATTCAGTTGGATAGTTGGTGGCTTCGTCTTCGTTTATAACACAGTCAATAGATTTAAATGAATGCAGATTACCAACGATTTAATTATGAATTACTATATTTAAGTCATCCACATATTTGTTCTTGGCCGCTAAAATTGCTCTCTCACTCAACCATTTGTTATTTTTGTGGTTAGTAATGATGTTCTGGAACACTTTCTTGATGAACTCGTCTTTCGATGAGATTAAATTGCAAAAAATTCGGAGAAAATGATAGTAATCCACTCGATTCGTCGAAGGAAAACGGCCATTACCAATAGTCAGCAATTGCTTGGAGAAATCTCCAGCAGATGAATCGTACAGCAATGCAACTCTCATGTTTGCTGCCAGCTGAAGTTTCTTCACATAGCGCCACAAATTTGATGATTTGCGGCAAGCGTTTATTTCATCGGCAGCAGTCGATCATGGAATGACTGGCAGTGTTTGGCGGAAGTCACCAGGCAGTAAAATCATTGCGCCTCCAAAATATCACGAGCCATTGCGCAGATCTTTCAATGTTCAGTCAAATGCTTCTAATGCGCGTTTGTGCGCCATTGTGCATTCGTCCCAGATGATGATTTTAGATGATACTAAAACCTTGGCCATTGCGGAGTGTTTCGCAATGTTACATGTCGGTTGTTCAGAAGTATGAAGGTTTAACGGCAGTTTAACCGCTGAATGAGCAGTACGGAATCCTTCTAACAATGTGGCCGCTATTCCAGAAGAAGCAACTGCTACCGCAATGTCGGATCTTGCTCGAACAGTGGCCAATATCAATGACACGAGAAATGTCTTCCCAGTTCCACCGGGGGCATCCAAGAAAAATAAGCCACCATTTCCCTCATAAATTGCCTTGATTAATGTATCATACACTTCCTTCTCTTGGGGGTTCAACAGGGGCACATTCGTTTGAACTGATTGGTCTAATTCATGTCGATCATATTCAGGTTCTCGTTCTAATTCTCGTTTAAATGCGTTATTCATTCCTCGATCTGGCGCTGGCATTCCTTACCTTACTAACAAACTGCCGCACATGAGGTAACACTNTAAATGCGTTATTCATTCCTCGATCTGGCGCTGGCATTCCTAACCTGACTAACAAACTGCCGCACATGAGGTAACACTTGTCTTCGATCAAGAGCAAAGCCTGGTTATGCATCTCATCATTCACCTCAAGATCGGGATTTCTTGAACTGACACGAATTTTATGTAAAATTTCTTCTGACATGTCATCTTTGTATTTGTTCCACAGGTCACGTGGATTCGATGGGAAGCATGTCGAAATGATGATAGCAAATAATGTGCGTATCTGACTTGGAGTTGCAGAAATAATTGCTTCAGCGATTGTCGTGTCCCAATGAGTATCTTTTTTAAGCAAATTGAGCTCTTAACATGCAGCACGAAATGTTGGGCACACTATACCATTAACAGTTCGTAGTCATTCAAATGATGTTGGCCCACGAACATTCACCAGCAACAACCGCAAATAGAAGCTGTCATCATTCTTCGGATGAACTATGTAAATACGACCAAGAGCATCAGTAGAACGCACATCCGGATGACCAGGAACCGTATCGCCTTGCTTCCGACGATGAAATTTCTTCGATGAAACGTTCCAAGTGTAATAATGTGGCATCTCCGAGTCCAGCCGTTCTCGAGTTATAAATTGTGTAACTAACGCGATTTTGTTTTAAAGATATATATATATATATATATATGGTTTTTTATGTTCGCATTCCTTATTTATTTTAGAGGCAATACTTAAACTTCAGTTAGTGTCATGTCAAAAACGTCATCCGTATAATATGTGTGAGAAAATTAATTTAATTTATAATAATTTTTTTCGTAAACTTTTACGATGTTTAAATATCCTATATGTTATGTTCAGCGCAGACAAATTCAAAAAATCTTAAATAATTGAAATCGGTCCAGCCGTTCTCGAGTTATAAATGGTGTAACTAACCCGACTTTGTTTTATATATATATAGATTACTGTTTTTCTTTGTGGTAACAATATTTTGTATTTAAGTGACCAAAGTAAATAAGATAAATTATGTGTTTCGTGTTTTATTAAAGTAAATATAAAATATTGTTCCAATTTTTTTATAAGATTCTTTATACTTATTAAATTTCATGTGCACCGTAATTTTGGTAGGGTTTTTTACAATTAATGCATTCTAAACTGGTTGCTATATTTTAATTGTAACACTAAAAGTATAACATTATATCTTTACGTCACATTATTTAATGAATCAAATTAAATTCGTTAAATATTATTTTGTTTATTAGAATATTAATTTTTAATTAAACACAATTCCATAGTCAATAACCACGTGTAAAAAGTGATTTAATTTTCTTGAATTTGAAGGTAAACTATTTTAGCAACTAGTTTCCAAAGAATTAATTCTAAATGTGCAGAAATATTTTACAGCTTACTGCAAGAATGTTTCCTTCGTTTAACCGGTGTCAGAATGAAAATTTCTGACAGGCTAGTGAATAAATAAATACATTTTGTTGAGTTATTTTGTGTATTGCTCTATAAACTATGTTTCACATTCACGAATACCAAAGCATATAAACGAGACTTTTAACCGCTCAGCACAAAAATATATCGCTGTGTAAACTTGTTTTAGTAGCAGAGTTACAAACTGAAAGTTTTAAAAAACGTTGCATATTAGTAGGCATAAGTGCAAGGCATTAAACGAAGTTGTATCAGTGCTCACAGAATACAATCTTGGCGCTATTCCGGAGTAGGAAAGAGCTGCATCTGATCAACAAGTGCCAGCTCTTCATGGCGAAATAACTCGCCTAAAATTCCTTTCACGGGGTACCAAGACTTCGAAACGAACGCAAAAAATCCACTTCNATATATACGAGACTTTTAACCGCTCAGCACAAAAATATATCGCTGTGTAAACTTGTTTTAGTAGCAGAGTTACAAACGGAAAGTTTTAAAAAACGTTGCATATTAGTCGGCATAAGTGCAAGGCATTAAACGAAGTTGTACCAGTGCTCACAGAATACAATCTTGGAGCTATTCCGGAGTAGGAAAGAGCTACATCTGATCAACAAGTGCCAGCTCTTCATGGCGAAATAACTCGCCTAAAATTCCTTTCACGGGGTACCAAGACTTCGAAACGAACGCAAAAAATCCACTTCTATAAAATACACAAATATGAAAAATAATCAAAACATTTCGTGAGTAATCAATTAGATCTTAATAAATAAATATCAGAATAAAAATATTTACCGTTTATATATATATATATATATATATATATATATATATATATATGCAAAAACGGTAACAACATTTTTTAANTATTATTTTTAAAAAAATGGCTAAAAATATTATTTCTATTGAGAAAATTAAAAGTGCTGTTGGGCCGTATGTATGTGGTATTTCCACAAAACTTAAGTTTTTCTTCTGACGGTGCTTATTACAACCATAAAATATGTAAATGCAGCACCAACACATAATAAAGTTTTTATCCCCTGTCTCGCGAAACAATTAACTCTTTCTTCCAAAATTTGGCGAAGAGGTAATGTGGTAGGCGTTATTAATAAATGCATATCTTTAAGTATGACAAACTTGTTTTCACAATGGCAGCTATAAAATCATTTTAGATTTGTGTGCTATACATACGAATCCATGCAATCTATTTTCATCCAACCATGTATAATGGCAGTTTAGAATCATCGAATGTGCTAATTTATTACTTTTGTGTCATTCATTCATTTATATAAATAGCCATATGAAATTTGTTGAAGTTTTTTTTCATATATCGAACACCAATTTACTGATTCCCACCAAATGTTACTCTGGCACATTTGATCTAATTTGTATCAAATTGTGCACACCATAATTGCCACAGTAGTCCGTGATTATTGGCAGCGCGGAAACTTTTGTCCTCGAAGAGACTGATAAGAGTGATCGTGTTGCTCCCGTACAAGCTTTGCAGCGTCTTTTTTTTACTATGGACTGAAGGCGGAAGTAGTTCACGAGAAACTGATACAGTTTGTGCACTATGATGCAGTGGATTTTGTGTAAATTGATAAGCGCTAATTTATTTATTTGTTTGTTTTTACGAAATATTTTTAATTAATTAATTAAACTTTACAGTTTTATTCGAATTGTACTGTTCCTTCACAAGTCTTGTCACGCTTACGCAAAACGATGCATAGTATTTTCTTTTGAAAGCTTTCATTAAAAAAAAAAATACTAATATTTTTATTTTACATCTACATTAACATAATTTACATATTTAGTCTGACAAAAATTATATGTCAAAAATATTACGGTTATTTAGAAATTGTATTTGGCAAGGGTAATGCACTGATCCTGAAATTATAATAATTACAATTAAACATATAATCGCATTGTTTTACTTCAGTTATTGTTAACTTACTGCAATATTAATTACATGCATTTTAGCCATCCAAACTACAAAGCCTGTAATATAAAATGTATTAATATTTTTATGGCAGAGCGAATGCTATTTTGAGTCAATTATTTGCTCAAACAAAGGGAAAGCTATAAATTTCGGTTCAAAATTTATACGGCACATTAAAACTCGGAAAAGTTTGTGATTAGTGGATTATTCTGCCACATCCAATGGGAATAGAGCGCTCTCCGCAGTAATCAGTGATATTATTGGCTTACTGTCTCCGCAATGTTTGCTACTTAGCCGTAATATGTTATGCAAATAATTTTTGGTACTGAATAAAGGCATTAACGTATATNGTCAATTATTTGCTCAAACAAAGGGCAAGCTATAAATTTCGGTTCAAAATTTATACGGCACATTAAAACTCGGAAACGTTTGTGATTAGTGGATTATTCTGCCACATCCAATGGGAATAGAGCGCTCTCCGCAGTAATCAGTGATATTATTGGCTTACTGTCACCGCAATGTTTGCTACTTAGCCGTAATATGTTATGCAAATAATTTTTGGTACTGAATAAAGGCATTAACGTATATNTCCGCAATGTTTGCTACTTAGCCGTAATATGTTATGCAAATAATTTTTGGTACTGAATAAAGGCATTAACGTATATTTTACCAAATTATTTCTCGTTCTGAACACATTCACAATGCTGACGAAAAATTCAACTCTTTGATATAGTTTTTAATTACTACACTAGCAAGCATTTCCGGTATAGGTAACGCTGGAGAAGTACGACACAATTCGAGGTAGGTTGAAAATAAGAAGATACAGCTGCGGCGGAACTAAACGCGAGAAAAATTCCTAAACTACTTAATTACGCGACAACTTAGAGCCGGAAGTTTTGAACCCTGGCTACGGTGGCGTTAAGCACAACAGCGCAAAAGGATTCCTCAGGAATTCTCATTTGGAGCGCGAGAAATTTCACATTTTCCTCGACAGGGAAGTTATGTCCGCGCCCGCGCGCACGCACACGAGCGGCGACTTAAGCGCGGCCAGTAAGGTGCCGTTTTGAGGTACGAGCCTTTTTAAGCAGGCGCACTTAGCGTGTCGCCCCGGCCGTGACTGAACCTCATTAATGGGGCGCCGGGCTTAATTTACGTCCCCGAGAAATTCTCCGGCAGTTCCATTTGTTTTAATTACATTCGGCCGCTGGCCGTGGAAGGGGAAGGTGAGAAGTGTGGCAGAGAAGGGTAGGGGTGGGTGGAGGTTACGTCACCCCACCCCCCTTCCGAGAATGGTCATGGCTGGCTGGGCACGTGCGTGCGATCCAACGCCGCGCCGGGCATATTTTTTTAATACGTGGCAAGTGCTTCGTGACTGCCGGCGCGAAAGAGAACCGCCCCTTATTTGAGCCGTGGTGGGTGGCGTGGATTCCGATCGTACACTCCTGCCCCCCTCCTCACATCTCCTGACGTCCACCACCCTCCGGCACGTAACGATCGGAGTAATTAAAAGAATTTTTATTTTTACGCTGTTTTTTGTTGTAGAATTGACGCCTTACCACGCGAAGGATTTTTTTTCTGTAGACGATGGGTCGTTTCACGTCGAAAATTTCAGGCCGGCGTATGTTTAGCTGTTTCCAAACAGCTGTGAGTAACGGGAACGAAACGGACATCACCACATTTGACATGTAAATTAATTTTAGTATTTTGCACCATTTATATAGTATATACTAATTTTTTTACTTCTGGTGGGTTCATAAAGTTAAAATCACAAAACGATTTTCAGGTAAAAATTTTTTGTACATGAATATCTTAGTAGTAAAATAATTCTCCGGTAGTCTAGAGTTGAATATTTAACGTCCTCATAACGCAGCAATAAATTTAATTGCCTAATATTGATGTATAACTTCTAAAACACAATTCTAGTTCACATACCTATATGAAGAAAAATTTACATACCTTATTTATTGTGTGAGTTGAAGTTTCGACACATACGTGTAAACACATATTTATATGAAAATTCAAATACTAAAAACATTTTTGGATGGGCTCTGCTCTAGGTTAGTATCTCTTTTGGAAATGACTTTTATCATATGTATAATAACATGTTCGTTATTTGTAATTATCGTGGCATTTCATATGTATCCACTTCACTGCATGCGTGTGGCGTGGAGTGGAGTGATAAGGACGGCTCTGGGCCACAAAATATTATGAGTCGATGAGGGTGAAAAGAAGAGGGAAATGTAGCAGCACCTAACTACAAGGGAGAGAGCAACAGGATATCGCCGAGAAAGCCCACCGGCCAGCGGAAACATCCAGCACTCTTCATACGTGAGGAAATCTGGGAGCAACACCGCCAGGAATCAAATCCAGTTCGTCCCGGTGGAAGGCTAGCGGTCTACCCCATCACGAATATTCTGCGCGCGGGGACTGTGCATAGTTCCATGGGACTGAACTTGCTCACGTAATTAGAAATGTGTTTCCTGTAATGAGAGTCTACTCTAAGCAAAGGTATACTTTTAGCTCACTTAAGTTATGCTTAATGCAATAAATAACATAATTTTTTCTATATATTTTTTTTTCTGTTGAATAAAGTGTTATCTAACTAATAGAGTAAATGTATATATCTCTCTTATAATTGTATCTGAACTTTACAAGAAAACTGTGAAAACTGAAACAATCATGTTCACTGGTTAACTTGTTTTAAACACAATAACTGGCAATAGTGAAGACGTGATTAACACAAACTTTACTATCGAAATTAATATTTATTAATAATATGGTATTTTAAGTGTCATATAATTTATATGCGAATTTGATCAGTCATTGATCCATGCCAAATGAATTTTGACATTTTCATGAAAGGAATTTGTACATAACACACAATCTGGGCGTGAACTGCGTCAAGTAATTCTTTCTTGACGCGTTGCAGCTGCCATATTCACTTAGAAGTATCTGGGAAATCTGAATTTGGCAGCTGCAACGACGGTCGAAACGTCGAGAGAGAATTGTTTGATGAGGTTCAAGTCCAGAAGTCTCATGTGTATCTCAAACCACCGCGAATTGCTGTGATATAAATATACATACTGTTTAATTTGATTCGNCCCAGAAGTCTCATGTGTATCTCAAACCACCGCGAATTGCTGTGATATAAATATACATACTGTTTAATTTGATTCGCTTTTAATTATGGTAATTTAAATGAAGGAAGAATGATATTTCATATTATTCTGATGAATGATATAATTGCATTTCGTTACTGGCTACATAAGTCATTATTTATACGAATTATGATTATATATTTATTAAACTAAAGTCTGATTTTAAAATTGTAGTGGGATAAGATAATGTAGTTTGCATGTGCATATTACTATGAAAGGTGAACAACGAATTTATTATACATCACATACCTAACTCTCTATTTGGTGAAAAGCGAACGTATCCCTACCACCTGCACTGTAAAGTGACTTGTACCAACTTCGTGCTTGGCTTTGCTATTTTGCTACTGTCGAAGTGCGACGAAATTTCAGCGACAACAAGCGCCACTCGATGGTACTAACACTAGTTTCGTACGGTTAACACTGCACTTATAATGCATTCTCTTCTGCAAGTGATTTTCTGCAAGCAAGAATTTTTTTCAAGCCAACCCAAACGCAAAACACGAACATTTTATTTCATTTTGACATCTTAAACGCATGTATTTAAAACATGACCAACAGAATTACTCCGGATTACGTAAAAATTTATTTTGACTTATTTAAATTACATGCGTGTAAATGCAAGAAAATTTAAATACGTGTTATACGATCTAGTTTCATTTTCCCTTAAACATTTTCGCGATGTTATAAATAAAATTCTATAACTCGCCAAAATACCCTCTATGAAATTAATTGCAAATTTACTTCATCAGTCTATACGTATAGTGAGGAAGTACAAATTGTAATTTTTTCCCACATATCCATTGTATAGGCCCTTAATTGGTTTACGAAGAATTCAAGTTGTTATAGGAGGACCCAAATTGTATTAGTAGCGTTGCTCATACGTGGTATTTCCATANGTTTACGAAGAATTCAAGTTGTTATAGGAGGACCCAAATTGTATTAGTAGCGTTGCTCATACGTGGTATTTCCATACAACATGAAATGTTAATTTCCATTACTACAATTTAGAAAGTTTACCCGAATTGGTTTCACAATCAAGCTACTGCAGCATTACGTTTGATATTTTAAAATTGCTTATCATAATAAATATAAAATTGCAGTTAAGTAAGGTCCAAAGAATGAAAAAAAAAATCCATATAACAGTAAATAATGTTCCTGCTCTGTGGGCAGCTATATATTATTACAAATAATATCTTAAAATATAATCGATCTGCCGATCAGCCACACCCCGGGAGTTACGGCAGCTTGGACTAACGACACCAAGGGCTCCAGGGCAGCTTACTTATATGGAGTGTTCAGTGTGTACCGCGAATATGATAGGAATCCAGTTATTCTGGATTATTATTTACAGCTTGAGGGAAAAAAATCTGCTGATCTGATCTTTGCATAATCTCTGTACTCTCAGTTAGGTGGTGCACAAACTTTCACAACGTGGACTTAACCGCATACCTGAAATTAGGCCTACTAGAGATCGGTAAATTCTGAAACAAAAAAATTTAAATGTAGNGTTTACGAAGAATTCAAGTTGTTATAGGAGGACCCAAATTGTATTAGTAGCGTTGCTCATACGTGGTATTTCCATAAAACATGAAATGTTAATTTCCATTACTACAATTTAGAAAGTTTACCCGAATTGGTTTCACAATCAAGCTACTGCAGCATTACGTTTGATATTTTAAAATTGCTTATCATAATAAATATAAAATTGCAGTTAAGTAAGGTCCAAAGAATGAAAAAAAAATCCATATAACAGTAAATAATGTTCCTGCTCTGTGGGCAGCTATATATTATTACAAATCATATCTTAAAATATAATCGATCCGCCGATCAGCCACACCCAGGGAGTTACGGCAGCTTGGACTAACGACACCAAGGGCTCCAGGGCAGCTTACTTATATGGAGTGTTCAGTGTGTACCGCGAATATGATAGGAATCCAGTTATTCTGGATTATTATTTACAGCTTGAGGGAAGAAAATCTGCTGATCTGATCTTTGTATAATCTCTGTACTCTCAGTTATGTGGTGCACAAACTTTCACAAAGTGGACTTAACCGCATACCTGAAATTAGGCCTACTAGAGATCGGTAAATTCTGAAACAAAAAAATTTAAATGTAGNAGTGGACTTAACCGCATACCTGAAATTAGGCCTACTAGAGATCGGTAAATTCTGAAACAAAAAAATTTAAATGTAGGAGTTAATACCAGAAATAACCTATCAATATTGGCGATCTATAGTATTTGCGCGTTTGGGTGACCTGCTGAAGTATCGAAACACTATTTAGATTCTGAAACTGAACCCAGCCTTCAGATCACAGCGGTGCTATCGATCATTATGTCTGGAAACACCAGAATTGGTGGGGTGTGAAATTTAGTTAGGACACCGAAACATCTGACTGGCGCCTTGCAGTCAGCGCTATACCGGGCCATGAACAGCAGAGAGCGGTCGTACGGTCGAACCACGGTAGGTTATTAACACTTCCCTACAGCTTTCAGAGTTCAAACTAACTCATGTCCCTTTAAACTCGTCTCATTAGAGCCCTTTAGACATTTGCAACAAACTGAGATGTGTAACTGGAGACGTTAAATGTACTATCACAGCTACAATATACACATTTACCCATGCCAAGTCGTTCATAACATAACAATACTTTCCTCCTAAAATCTTCCTTACACTCGCTCAAAAAAGGAAGGTAGCCAAACTACTCGCCTCCTACCTAGACGAATAAGGTTTGACTCCTGTTGGGTCGCTCGAGTTTTCGCCAGTGGGCAGCATGGTGGACTTTGCGGTTGACCAGCTGGTGATCGCGGGGTACTCCCGTTCCCCCGCTCCATGTTCACCTCATTCCACCCTCGCCTGCGCTTAAGACCTCGCGGTTAAGTGCTGACCAAACCTCGTAAAGCTAAAAAGCGGACATGTATGATAAAACGAAAAAAAAAAAAACCCATCACTTCCAAGGAGATCTTGTTCGATTCACAGTCAAATTTCTTAGCATACCATCCAAAGAAAGTCTATGTTTATGAGATCACTTTCCTGTATGTGTATGTATTTTATGTAGGCTCCTTCACTACCCCCCCCCCCTTTCCCCTCTTTTCAATCCGTGAAAAGAATTTCACCAAACTCGGTACACTTGGAAAGGCTTTTATAGTTTTCAACTTTGCTGAGTTCTTATTTTCAGAATGGAAGTTGTAGAAATACTTTTAGTATTTTTGTTTTATATATCAAATTGTTTACCTGTTTTCAACCAAACTTTGTATTATTAAAATATATCTATTACAAGTATAAAATATGTTAAAAGGTTTATACGTATCCCCTTTAGTCACCCATTTTGTAAGTTAGCAATTCATGAAAATAATTTATTTCTTTCTTATCTCGGAAAACAATTAACTGACTAATACCAAATTTGGCAAACACATAATACTACGTCAGATCATTTTAATTAATAATTTTTATTATACCAGGCACTNACTAATACCAAATTTGGCAAACACATAATACTACGTCAGATCATTTTAATTAATAATTTTTATTATACCAGGCACTTACTTTAAAAATGGCCGCTACATAAAAATTTTAGCCTAGTACACTATATAAACAATACAATATAATCAGTTTCAGCATAACTTCGCATGCTGGCAGTATCTACTACATCCATTAAAATTGTCTACAATTTTTCTTTTGTGTCATTTTATAAGATGAAGGCACATGAAAAATGAGGGTTTTTTTCACATCAGGAAACATAAAAAGAGATTCCTACAAAATTGGCAAACAAATAGTAGTACTACGGTACATTTTGTAAATTGACATGTTTTAAGAGGACCCAACACTTGTTTTAAAATCGTGGCCATATAATTATTTTTGCTTAGTAAAATAAACCTGCAAAACCATGTTAATCATATCCATTTAATTTTGTATGCTGGCAGTACCTATCGCAAAACTCAAACACATATTCACAAAGTCTCTTTTATCCTCCATGTTGTAAAATAGAGCCAATTGAAAAATATTATTCTTGTCACATCATAAGAAACAATCATCCAATTACACACAAATTGGCAAACAAATAATACTGAAGTAGACCATTTTAATTAAATCTTTTATGAGAACAGACACTCTATTTTAACATAGTGGCATTATAGAAAATTTATTTTGATACGTTATATCCACGGGACTATATGACGAATTCTAACTTATGTTTGTATGTTGGTAGCATCCGTTACAACAATCGAATGTATTTTTACAGTGCCTATTTTTTCCACCAATTCTTAAGATAGCGCTATTTTTAATTAAAGCCGCGTGTCAATTTGCTAGCAAAATCCACCGATTCCCACCAAATTCAGGCAACTAGTAACACTTTAGTAGTTCATCTAAGTGTACATGACTTAGTGAGTAGTAATGTATTTTAAACGAAACACCATGTATATGTTTTAGGTCCTAGTATGTTTTACTCACGTCCTAAATAAATTCAAACAAACTTTCTGTATTGGCAATATCTGTGACCAACACACAATATAAAAACGCATAAAATATTTTGTTTATCATTTAAGAAGATATAACCACGTCATAAAATTTAACTTTTGTGCCATAACTCTGANCGCATAAAATATTTTGTTTATCATTTAAGAAGATATAACCACGTCATAAAATTTAACTTTTGTGCCATAACTCTGAGAAAAATCAACAGATTCCCATTAAATTTTGCACACAGGTAGTGCTATATTAGGCCATGTAAACTTACATGCTTCCATTGACTCGTATACTTCTTATCAGAATTAAGACCCTGTAATTTTTTTCAGGTTAGTATAACATGTGTACCAAAACATTAGATCTACTTAAACGGAAGTTGATGCTGCTAATCCTACATCCATAATTNGTTAGTATAACATGTGTACCAAAACATTAGATCTACTTAAACGGAAGTTGATGCTGCTAATCCTACATCCATAATTCTTTTGGTTTCATGCCATCATACGGTAGTAATCGACCCGAGTAAGGCAAGTTTATATTTATAGCTGCCTATCTAGTGTTGCTTATGTTTCTGGTTCCATATATATTGCTANGTTAGTATAACATGTGTACCAAAACATTAGATCTACTTAAACGGAAGTTGATGCTGCTAATCCTACATCCATAATTATTTTGGTTTCATGCCATCATACGGTAGTAATCGTCCCGAGTAAGGCAAGTTTATATTTATAGCTGCCTATCTAGTGTTGCTTATGTTTCTGGTTCCATATATATTGCTANGGTAGTAATCGTCCCGAGTAAGGCAAGTTTATATTTATAGCTGCCTATCTAGTGTTGCTTATGTTTCTGGTTCCATATATATTGCTAACTCTGTTAACAAGTCTTTGAGGCGTACTTACAATTTAAAGTCTTTGCGCAATTCAAAAAAACATTTTTATCCATGTGGAGGAAAGTAAGGTCATTACTTATATCAATAAGTAATTGTTTAGAAACAAATTTGACAGACTTCAAAAGTACCAGACCTTGTGCGCTTATTATCTAATGATTAGCACGCTGGTCTCCCGAAGCGGCGATATGGGCTCTTCCCCAGCTTCTTGGAAACGTAGTGGATGTTGACGATTACTGGAAATTTTTCCTCGGTCTGCTCTGTTGCCCTGCGCAAATGAATTACCACACTTCGTCAATGTTGGCCTATGCATTAGTTTTATGTCACATTCCGAGAAAGGCATCCCGAGGAACCACCCCAGCTTTGAGGTACACCAATGTTTCTTTATTTATGGCATTAGCTAAAAACAAATGCTGTAGTCGCGAAGCTTTATGCCGCACAAAAAAATACTCGTGTGTTACGCCAGAGCAGCCGACAGAGTTGGCAAGGGACCTCCCTGGAGGCATTTCAGTTTAATTGAAACCCCCATTACTGGGGGCCAGAAGTCGGAAATAGATCACGATTTCAAGGGAGGCTATCGATCGCCCCGCAAAGAACTGAGCATGCCTTTGAGTGCCTGGTGGTTTCGAGTGGACGCAGCCGGCAACAGCAAGGAAAGAAATTACGAGCTGTCAATTTTTAGACGAATATTATCGGAACTTGAAACAGAAACACGTTGCTTTTAGTGGAAGCTTGGCGTTTCGAAATAATTGTCAAACGGCTATAGTGACGAATTTCATTTGATTAGCAATAGCGGATAAACTTTTAAAGAGTACAAAGAAAAGCACAATGATTGGCAAAAAGTATCTGTTCCGGCGGTGGAAAGGAACAGATGAGGCAGAATTAAATCCGTATAAAACTCTCACCACTCCATTAAGATGTCGGCAGGCTGCTGGTGTAAAATGACAGGATGTTTATGGCACTATGAATCTCAGTGGAAATGGTTATTTCTACCAAAGTTCAAACATAATAAGGTTGACAAAAGAATAATATTTTTTGTAATTTAAAAAGTTGCACGTGATATAACGATCTCAGTTTAAAACGACGTTGATATATTTCAATACGTGTCCAGGTTTTCCTTCTTAAATCTAACAAGTAATTACATTTATTAGTTACGGAAATTTCTCTCGTAACTTTAATATGTAATTCACTGCAGGTATTAAATGTATGTTATTATCTGTAGAATGTCGATTTCGAGAGTATTATTTTACCTACATGTTATATCGTAATAAGGCAGTATTTAATTTCATCAGCTCAGTTGTTTCTTATTGTCTGAATAAATTTGTTGTTTAAGGCCACATTTCACGATAGTATGTAATTACATCATTTGAAAGATATGTATATGCGGAACACTTTAATGTTAGTATTTGTAGTCAAGTGATAATAGTTTTCAATATATAGCACCAAAAATTTGGCTATTTTCGATTATAGGAGCTTAGGATTCTATGCACCTAATTAACTTCACCAACTTAATAACATCTTATGTAATCTACATAATACACACAATATATGAATTAAGTATCGAAGATATTTAACTACGACTAATGAGATACTGGTGTCCTGAATCTCTTTTAAGATATGTACTGATGTTTTTGCCAACACAACTTTATTCTTCAATTAAAAATTTATCAATTTAAATATTTTTTTCTCTCGGATGAATAAACACGTGTTTGGAAAACTATCAATAAATTATTTAAAATATATTCAGAATGCCAGTTGCCAAATGATGATTGTTTAATATCCTTGATATTTTATGAGTAGGTTGTGTTTATAATATAAATCGCATGATATGTGATTTAGTTGACATTGAAAATTGCGCTACAAATCGTTCGTTTCTTTGATTAGAATGCAANTAAATCGCATGATATGTGATTTAGTTGACATTGAAAATTGCGCTACAAATCGTTCGTTTCTTTGATTAGAATGCAACATTAGACAAATTTGAAGTTTACTCACAGTGCCAGAAAACATCCGAAGACTGCATAAAATCTAAAAACAGAAATCAGCATAAGGTTGAAAAGAATTAAGAACAAAAAAATTCAAGTTCGTAAAGTTTCTGCAATGTTTGTGTAATGACAATTAATTTAATGTACCANTAAATCGCATGATATGTGATTTAGTTGACATTGAAAATTGCGCTACAAATCGTTCGTTTCTTTGATTAGAATGCAAAATTAGACAAATTTGAAGTTTACTCACAGTGCCAGAAAACATCCGAAGACTGCATAAAATCTAAAAACAGAAATCAGCATAAGGTTGAAATGAATTAAGAACAAAAAAATTCAAGTTCGTAAAGTTTCTGCAATGTTTGTGTAATGACAATTAATTTAATGTACCANAGAATTAAGAACAAAAAAATTCAAGTTCGTAAAGTTTCTGCAATGTTTGTGTAATGACAATTAATTTAATGTACCAGTAATTGGGATCGAATCTTACGTTTACAAGCCCAGTCAAGTTGGATCACATATTACCTAAACAAAAAATTGAAATGTAAAGCTGAATTTTTGCACAGTGATACTACTTACTACTTACTAGACTTGATGAACGACATGTCAAAATACTTGGACTTTCTTGTGTTTGCATCCTACAATTTTAAGTGCTTAAATTTCCTGGGGCGTAAGGTTGGCACTATTATTTTACTCTATCTCATATTGTTACACAACGGATAGTTCGAATGAGCTCGCGTTGGTCTCAAATTTAAGAGGAAACCTTATCAGACATATTGCTGTGCTCTATACATGAGAACTAATGTTGCAACACATTTCTAAAAAACAAATAAATACAAACAAATTCCAATTTATTTGAAATAATTTTAAACTTCTGGGATTTAGCTGCTTTAAAATAAATACTAGGCAAACATTATCCCAAATAACAATTGTTGTTCGTTCTCTGCCCACTCCAACGGTATATATACTTGATCTGTACGTTTGATGATTCTGAAACTGTAGTCAAATTACGTGACGCATGCATCACCTTCGACGATGTGTTGTAGTTCCAGCCCATCCGCAATGACCTTGCAAGGGCAAGCGCTACCCGGTAAACCACGCTGGTAGCAGCAGTGGTGTTTTGTAACAGTTCAATCTGCGAGTGGGATTTGTACAAGCGGTAGTGTATCTGGTGTCCGATTTATAAGTACTGAAATGTGATACTTTGAGGATGGGTATTTTGGAAAAATATGTAACATATAACAGTTCTCACCATAGTGAACTCTTAGTACAGTGTTTTGGAAATGCACTGCAAGTTTAAGAGAAGCAAGTGAAATAAAAGTAATGATGACCTAAGGATTCCTTTCCTAGCCAAGGAACAATCATAGTGTATTTAGAATACCGGTAAGCATTTTGTAGATTGTTTTAAAATTGCTATTTAGTGTACTCTTAACATAACATGCATAACATAACATAACTGATGCATAATAAATATTCATGAATCATTTTGAAAGCCATATTCGGTAATTAAATTGTTCCATCGAACAAAACTGATCAAATAATCTGTCATTGTAAAGTTAGGTACATACCGCAGATGTGTCACCGTGCTGTAAGAAAGTCGTTAATAGATATTTACAAAGAATTTGGGTCTACATATACTTTTAAATAAATAAATAAATGCTGCGTGAAAACAAATGCATTAAGCGTATCTTCGTGGTTGAATCGGAGGCAAACTGGTAGAAAGTGTTTTCTATGAAAGTTTAAGACACAGGTGATCGAGAAAACACCTAAAAGACCTAATACGACCCCTCAAAACTCATGATGGGCTCACTCATGGACGAGGTAAGTGATTACAGATAGTACTTTGGGTCACTGCATCCACTCATTTCCAGGGTGTTTGAAAATGCGCAATGCAATGGAGGAATTTTGAGAGATGACGTCTCAAACNTTTGAAAATGCGCAATGCAATGGAGGAATTTTGAGAGATGACGTCTCAAACGATCAAGCCGGTAATATGTACTTCCCAATATTGTTGATGTATTATATTTGTTATGAGTGTCTGGAAAATTAAAATTATTTCATCAATTTCAGCACGTTAATCTTCGAGAAACTCGTCTCACCATGGACAAGCATGACTCAATAATTCCGCAAAACTGGATAGAAACTCACACTCCGTTCCCACATGCGAATAACCTGCATTCTGTATCGTCTGGAATCTCTGCTGATTCA
The DNA here is from genome assembly GCA_002778355.1 of Clitarchus hookeri. Classification (NCBI taxonomy): domain Eukaryota; kingdom Metazoa; phylum Arthropoda; class Insecta; order Phasmatodea; family Phasmatidae; genus Clitarchus; species Clitarchus hookeri. The sequence goes on along the minus strand of NQII01003860.1, from coordinate 53,447 downwards.
AGAGTAAACTTTGATAATGCTGAAGCAATTGGTGAGATAGCTTTTCAGGCTATTATAGGTAAGATTTCCGCAGAGGCAAGAATTTCTCGGAAAGCCAGAATTAATTCCCTATTCAGTGTGCATAACACAGTCACTATTTACAATAAAGTAGTTCCTGTAAGCGAAAACCAGCTCTCATGCGGATAGTATGCATAATAAAGAGTGATAGAGAGAAGGCTGAGTATCTCAAGTACTAGCTTTCTCCATAGCCACGTCCTCTTTTCGATGGTTCACATATGAGGACGACAGATAAATCTGCCTTTTCACACTTTTCACACATGTTTCGCCAGAAGGAAATATGGCAGTCGGCTCACCTAATCTTGTTTTCGATGGAGGTTTTATCACGCTGCAACTACAACATGACAACGGCTGACTAATTACGGTCAGATCTGTGACTTGTATGTGAAACATACAACCAATAATTATCCGTCCGCAGCGGTGGTATTCATTCGCTATAGTGGAAAACCGGGAACGAGAACCCAGGAACAGGCTCGGCAGGCAATGAGGAGGTCGTGTTCTGATATTGCCTTCGTCGAACAGATTATGATGACTACTTCACAGGAATATTTCTTAAGTATTAAGAATAATAAAGCCCATCTTATAGCTACGCTAAATTTGCGTTTAATGGAGGCTAGTGTTCGAGATGTTCAAGCCAAATGTGATTCAGATATACTGAAAGTTACAACTGTACTTGAAATAGAACTACTAGGAAATCCTGCCATACTGGTCGGTACCGATACGGATCTCCTAGTTATGATAACTTATAGTAACCGGTCCAGTGTAAATGTAAAAATGATGCATCGAAGTACCAATAAAACCTCTGCAGAACTGTATGACATTGCTGCAATCCAAAAATATATTGGTCGCATGCAGAGTGTAGTCCTGTTTGCGCATGCTGTCACCGGAGGTGATAAAACGTCTGCAATTTATGGAAAAGGCAAAATAGAAGCATATATGTTGCTACGGAAAAATGTAAGCCTACGTTCAGAAGTAGTTAACATCATTAGCAGCCCTTCATCTCATCCTGAAGAGTTAGCCACCAGTGGAGACAGGTTTGTTCGCGCTCTTTATCCTAGTGGACATAAATTTTATAATATTGACGATCTGCGACCTCACTTGTACAATCGTACAGTTGCTAGGCCGGCTCGCACAGCCTCTTTTGAGCTTGCGGTGCTTCTTGCAACTAAGCAGTGCTCTACCAACACTCATTGAGGACATACCTTCAGGGTAGGCTCTACTGTATGTGTGTGTACGAAAATAGTTGTTTACAATTTTGCATATAAGTTTACAACTTTTACTGTGATTTCAAGTATATGAATGGTGGGGGATGGCAATTTTCTTATTCAGTAGATACTCTCATGCCAGTCTCAAATAAATTGCGCCCAGTCTCGAACTTTTGATGCGGATTATTGCATGCACATGCAATCNTACTCTCATGCCAGTCTCAAATAAATTGCGCCCAGTCTCGAACTTTTGATGCGGATTATTGCATGCACATGCAATCGTGATTTCAATGATCGATATCACTGCATTAAAGCGGGTGCAAGCTGTTCTGACATGTGTAGGTAGACATTGGCGAGGTACAAATGGCTTAAACTCAGCGAGTTACGAACTGGACTCTCATGAGCTCTAATTTGACCATGGTACGTAAATTGAGTCCAGTTTCAGAATAATCTGTCACAAAGAACAAGTAGATATAACATTGACGAGGGAATAACACTGACAATAATTTTTATATGGAGTTAAGTTTGACATTATTACAAAAATTTGAATTTCGTGTATTNTACTCTCATGCCAGTCTCAAATAAATTGCGCCCAGTCTCGAACTTTTGATGCGGATTATTGCATGCACATGCAATCTTGATTTCAATGATCGATATCACTGCATTAAAGCGGGTGCAAGATGTTCTGACATGTGTAGGTAGACATTGGCGAGGTACAAATGGCTTAAACTCAGCGAGTTACGAACTGGACTCTCATGAGCTCTAATTTGACCATGGTACGTAAATTGAGTCCAGTTTCAGAATAATCTGTCACAAAGAACAAGTAGATGTAACATTGACCAGGGAATAACACTGACAATAATTTTTATATGGAGTTAAGTTTGACATTATTACAAAAATTTGAATTTCGTGTATTNGAGGGAATAACACTGACAATAATTTTTATATGGAGTTAAGTTTGACATTATTACAAAAATTTGAATTTCGTGTATTTATTTGTATTCTAGAGATATGTTGTAACATATCTAAACAATACAGCGACATGTCTCACAAGATTTTCTTGTTAATATCAGACTAACCTGAGCTCAATCGCACCATCCGTTGCGTAACAATATGAGATAGAGTAAAATAGTGCAAATTTAATTACCCAGTACCGTTAAGGGCCTAAACATGTAGGACGCGAACATGAGAAAGTCCGAGTATTTTAATATGTGGTTCCCGAAAGTTAGTAATATCAATGTGGCAAAATTCAGCTATACATCATTTTTTCATGGGTAAAAACTAAATTTGACTTATATCAAATGATTGGGAGTATGATACAAAAATTGCCTTAAACAGATAATTTATAGTTCTGTTATTTTAAGTCTACTTTCCAAATAATATAGAGCTTATGAAATAAGCCTACTTTCCTGTCTGTATGTCTGTGCGGATGAATGTGTCAATGTAGTTTTGTGTGTGTATGCGCAAGCGTATGTGCGTACCCCACTCAAAAGCTTTTGAGCGCTTGAATCGAATTTCACCAAACTCGCTACACATAGATTTTACACTTAGTAAGGATATCTTAGGCCTAATTATATTTTTCGACTACACCAGATTCTTACTTTCAAAACGTCGGCCATATATAAATTTCAATCAAATTGGGTAATCAGACAATGCATCAGGTAAGCGTTGCATTAGGAGATGGGTAGTGATCTGGCTAAGTAATTTTGTAATATAACACCACATGAAAAAATAAAGCCATTCTATGATACATCAAAAATTACTTAACCAATTCTCGTCAAATTTGACAAGTATGTTATACTTGGAATGCCATTTAAAATTAGGTAACTTATACTAATTAGGCACGTATTTTGGAAATGGCTGCCATACAAATATTTAAGGTGTATCTGGAATATCTATCATACTGTTCAAACAATTTCGACCTAATTTTGTATGCTGGAAGTATATATTACGTGCATTTTTATTCAAAATATCACGATATTTGCTAGTTATTTTATAAGATATTGCCACACTAATAAATAAATCATTAATGTAATATATCGGGAAACGATAGACCATATGTTAATGTCATATGTCAAAAAGAAAAATACTCATACAAAATTTTTAAGACAAGAAAGTATTACTGCGGAAGGTTTATTAAACTGGCATGTTTAAGTATGTGAGACACTTATTTTTAAAATGGCTACCACATGGCCATTTTAGATTAAAATTTTATATGGTCGCAACAATAAAATCAATTCCAGATTAGATTAGTATGTTGGCGGTACATATTAAAACTACCATTTTTGTCAAAAACGGAGCCTTTTTGTCTGACAATTTGTATGATACCGTCACACGAATAAATTAAAATTTTTATCTCGTATCTCGGGAAACAATGGATGGATTCCTACCAAATTTGGCAAACAAGTTGTACCGCAGCAAGTCACGTAAAACTGCATGTTTTNGGAAACAATGGATGGATTCCTACCAAATTTGGCAAACAAGTTGTACCGCAGCAAGTCACGTAAAACTGCATGTTTTAGTAGGCCAAAACTATATATTTTAAATGGCGGCCATATAATTATTTTAGGAAAGTATGCTATATTGTCGAANGGAAACAATGGATGGATTCCTACCAAATTTGGCAAACAAGTTGTACCGCAGCAAGTCACGTAAAACTGCATGTTTTTAGTAGGCCAAAACTATATATTTTAAATGGCGGCCATATAATTATTTTAGGAAAGTATGCTATATTGTCGAANTTTTTAGTAGGCCAAAACTATATATTTTAAATGGCGGCCATATAATTATTTTAGGAAAGTATGCTATATTGTCGAAACCATTCAATAAATCCCGAAATATTACTGTATGCTGGCAGTTTATGTATATTACAATAAATAAATGTGTGCAATCAAATCCATTTTCCGCCATTTTGTAAGATAGCATTATATTACAAATTAAACTTTCTGCCACACTTCCGGGAATAATATATTAACACCAAATATGCCAAACAAGTAGCATTAGGGCAGGAAATGAAAATTAGTATGTTTAAGGGGGCCCAGACATCTATTTTAAAAATGGCTGCATATAAACATTTTCCCTCAGTGTTATATATCAACGAAATTACGGAACAAATTTCAACATACGTTTGTATGCTGACAGTGTCTATTATAACAATCAAATTGGTTTACAAAGAGCCTCATTTCTCCGCCATTTTGTAAGATAGCCCCAAATTTTGCGAAGAGTTAGTACTGAGGTAGACCATAATAATGTTATGTATTATTTGTGACTACCACTTATTTTCCTAACTTCAGCTTTAAAAACACTTTAGCATAGTGTGCTATATCTACGAATATATGTTACCAATTTTAACTTAACCCTTGTATACTCTGGCTATGAAAATCATGTAATGTATTAATACATAATATTTTTTGTCATCCATTTATGAAGATCGTCACATTAAAAACAAAACTGAGATTTCATGATATTTCCCGAAGATCAACAAACCGATTCCCGCCAAATGGCAAACGTAAATAGAACTACAGTAGGGTATGTGTCCTTACGTGTTTTAGGTGCAGCAAACCTTATTTTAATGGAGTTGAAACAAGTAAGTTAGCTTAATGTAATATCCATGAAACAATTAGTTAAATATTACCAAAATCTGTTAACTTACGGTATTCATTAGAAGTATCGATTATGAATACAGAGATCTTTCTTTGCCAGACTTCTTGCAAAATAGTGCCAGGTGAGAAAATAGAACATTTTGGCATATTTCCGAAACAATTTATCTAATATCCACCAATATTTTGCACACCTTAAGTGAAGGTAATATAAATATATATGATTTATGTGGGGTCAGACATTTATTTTCAACATGGCGGCCGTATAAATATTTGATAAGTTTGTCATATCTTTAAAAAATTCTACCAAATAAACCAACGTTTTTATGCTGACTGTAAAACATTCTATACAAAAACATTCTTTTAACAATTTTGTAACGTTAACCAAATAACAAAACAATTGTAAATACGATATCTCAGGGACAAATCAAACGATTTCCACAAAATGTTTCAAATATTTAGCCCTACGGTAGGCCATATATTCTTATGTGCTTTTAGTGTCTCAGACCCTTATTTTCAAAATGACGGCCTTATTAGTATTTCCGGTAAGTAAACCCTCACATACAAAATAGTAGACGGATTATATTCGAAGTTAAATCTCCGAATCCGATCTCCGTAATGTAGTTGGTTGAACGCAAGCTTTAGGTACGCAGTTTCCCGCGTTCGAGTCCCGGATAAAGTACGTGCTTATTTGTAATCATTAGACTAATGTTGGCTATGTTTCTAAACTACATTTCTAGTGACCACGCAAATCACTGCCACCAAAGTAGTTAAAATTTTAATTATAAAATGTTTCAACAAATCTTATGCATTTAGATCAAAGTTTTTACGTTTGGCTAATTAATTTTGACTCTGGCTTAAATTGTTTTATTGGAATTAATGTTTATAGTTATATATTTTTTCAATGTCAAAATTTATTAAATACAACAGTGACGTTTATAATCCTAATTTCGATAAACTCAATAAGCGAGCTCTGTAGCTGTAAATTTCGATGAAGGGAATTAAATGACGTAATCATCCTATACCTATCCAAATAAATACCAATACTGGCAAAGTTGTTATTGTCGCCAACATATGTTCTTTTACAACAGATATACCAAACAGTTCCAGCTAACCAACAGATTATGCTCTCCAAAAACATATTAATCTGACCGTGAACTCGATATACATAGGCAATGTTAAAAATAACCAATCTGATCACTTGAATTTACTTGTAAAATGTAATATGTAAGAGTACTAAATATATATGTATCCAATGTCGGAACAATGAAATTATTGTTCGGCTCAACACATTATTTTTGAAAACTTTAGTTGGATTAAGAGAACGAATGCAGATGTTCAAAGTAAGGAGCAGATTAGTTTAGTGAACAAAATATCTTTCAGTGTAGACGAATACGTTTTTTTATTTTGATTTTGTATCTGAAACTACACATTTTCTTAATGGTGTCGCAGTTAACGCGTAGAAACAACAATTCTCAGAACAGGTAACCTAATATTAAATACACGATTCTGTCATGAGCAATAAAAGATAGGCATGTCGAAGAAATGCACGAAAATAACATATGAAAAACTGTGCGAAAGAGGAGCGATAAAAGGTTCTGCGAGAGTTAACACGGACAGCGCGCCGAACTGGTTGTCATTTGGGCCGTTCTTCTTACACAGCCAGACTGTATTGGGAACAGTGAGCATGCGGATGCATGCAGGCGTGCTGGACCAATTCTGGACGACGCCTGTAGAACAGTATTAGGGACGACCGTTTCATTTTTAAAATAGCAGGAACGGAGTTATCTGCTTACTTTTTTCAACAACCAGTGACGTATGGCAGTATAACTATAGCATGATATTTCTGACCGACGAGTGTCTCGGGTCACCTTAGTTACAGTGGTAACAGCGGAGAGAAGCTAAGAATGCTGTGGACTTTTGACATATTTTCTTCTACTACTAAGAACTATTTTACTACAGGATGGACAACCATTGCACCACAGTTCAAAGGGCCGTAATTGGGCTTTAAAGACCCTGCCTTGCTATACCGCCACACAAGTTATTTAGTATTAGCGTAATGGTCTGTGGAACATTTCCGTATAAATGTAGTTTTCAACTGGTAGTGACATGAGTATCGTTGAATGCACAGTAGTACCCAGAAGAAAACCTGCGACTTCATGAGCTAGAATTGCTAGTCAAGTGCATAAGAGCCAGATTCCAGCAATATAACGTTACCGTGACACGGCTAAGGTCCAACCGAAGTATTAACGTCATGTGTTAATAGTTTCAACACCTCCGTGCTCTTGCAATAAAACTGATACGTTACCGTTCGGATATTGGGGATGAGGTGGGACGCCAGCTTTTATATTTAATGAAGTGTTGGTGATTTGGCAAATAGTTAGGAACATGTGTGATGACATCTGTCGCAGTGTAACATACAGCGATGCTTTATTTCATGACAAATTATTTCGATACATTTATCCAGGCGACAGGTGGTGTGACGAAGTTAAAGATGTGCCCTAATAGGTGGGCGTAACATTTTCCTAACCTAATGATGAAACAATCTCTATTTTCTAGAATCTTAATCATCGCATTTATTAAATAAAATGTTTAATCCGAACGTTAAACTTTTTATGCGAAAGACGAAACCTTAGAAAGCAGTGGGTAAACTAAATGTTAACTAAATTGTTGGTTTTAAACTATTTCTTAAATATCCATATTACATAAGTGATGGCCTGTTGGAAAAAATAAACACAGGAGTATTTCAACTATCGAATTACACAGTACCAAACACGATAAATTTTGCATATCAAGTAATTAGTAGTTAATATAGATTTCAAAACGGTATATATAATCTTCCATAAAAAATATGTTCACAGAACTTACGAGAACTTACTGATAACCTATAAGTCTACTTTCGTCTGCATGGGTGGAAATCAATTTTAGTGAAGTTCTCGAATGCTTAGATGGTAGGTAGTGGTTGACGTCTCATAGACAGCAATATAATTAGAGATGAAACCAGAAAGATGCATAATAGTACAAAGGCAATTAAAACACTCAAGTTACTTATCCAAGATTCGAATTGAGAAAACTCGCAAAATTAATCTAGTCTGCAATCGACTTCATCACGGAGGTGGGATTCAATGCATAAATTTCAGCTGTAATCTGTCTAATGTTTTGATTGGTAGGGTTCACTAACCTAAAATATTTACATGGCCATCATTTTGAAATTAGTGCCTGAGCACCTTAAATCACAAATGTTTACATAGTCTACCATAGCGTTACTTGTGTGGAAAGCGGATGTTCGAAGGTATGTCCGATGCTCGTAACACATACTTTCAGTATACAAAATATGGTAGAAATGGTTTAGACGATATAGTAGATACACCATATTGAAAATAAGAACCTAATAAAGTTCAATCACTTACGTTTTCTTGACCTACCATTGTATTACTTGTCTGTCAAATTAGGCGAAACATCAGTTTATAGTTTTAGTAATATAATGTAGAGTATAAATTATTTAATTTGCTGCTTTTTCCAAAATACCAGACCGTCAAAAATATTTATCTCATAATTTAATGCTTACTTGATGCTCCGCCAGTATACAAATTTTTGTTTAAATCGTTTGAACGGTTTACGAGATATGAAAATCCACCCGAATATTATAATGGCCGCCATTGTGAAATTAGCTGTCCTACGTGTTCGAAAACTATAAAAGTCAGACATCCTTATTTAGTTTTATATGGGTATCAAGTTTGGTGAAATTCGGTTTACGGTTTCAAAAATGTACTGAATGGTTAGGCGGT
>NQII01003860.1:0-44481 GCA_002778355.1 Clitarchus hookeri | reverse complement strand
TTTCGTGTTGAAATTAAATTCTTTCCGTTCTAAAAAGTTATGTGTCAGTAAAATGCAAGTGTTCCAACTTTCAGCCGTAGCGTTTTTATTCCAAATAGGTGTTACCCGTTGATAACAGTAAATTTCGGAACGCATCATTAAACCTAATGGGCTTGTAGTGCGCACTTAAAATTAAACGAATAATTAAATCTCCAAACTATGCATATCAAAGCTGTGTCGGAACAGCGTACAAATTACGCATCTACATGGTGATAAAAAAATTTTCAAACAGAATGTTCCCACTTCACCCTCATCTGGATACACTGGACTCACTTGTGGCCCCTAAGTCGCTGAGTAACTTAATTAAATTAATTATTTATCAGTCTCTGACCATAGAAGTCCCAACTGGCATACAGTAACTATTAAGTAATATTTAGTTTTTCGAAAACACGTCAGTTATTATGGTTAATCAGCTTAAAATTTATAAGAGACACTTTACTTTCTTTATCACGTCAAACTCATAATTTTACTGGTACATAGTAAACAAATTGAAATAGAATCCCCTAACATGTAAGACAAAATTACCTCTTAAATGTACAGTAAATTTTCGAAAATGGGAAAGTAGTATTCACTAATAGTACGGAAAAAGTACCCGATAAACGTGCGGGAAAATCCCGTTGAAGTAAGTAAATGTTAACTACATTTTATAAGAAAATTGTATATATAAACCTGCAATATTAGTACTGATTATTTAATTTTTACCTACATGGTCAGGCGAATAGTAACCAAAACAACGATACTAAAATTTTAAAAATTCGCCGAAAGGTATGACAAACCAGTTATTCCTGGAACATGTTATAATAATTATTTTGTGCAACAAATTGTTCAGTTATATTTGTTTTCTACAAAGCAAAGTTTGTGTAGAATTTCTTTTGGGGCTATAATAGTGCTTTGAATTCAATACCTTTTCAAGACTTTTCATATTTCCTTTAACATAAAAATTTCTTGGGTAATTATAAATTTTTATATTGTGGTCTGAACACGTGGACATAAAGCTATCAGTTTTCCACATTATTTTATGAATTCTGCAATTTTTTTTTTTTTTACAAACTCTTCATTCTTAACTATTCGAATTTTGTATTTTATAGATTTTCTAACTTAAAATTAAGTTTTATTGCTTAGTATTATGCCTGCCCTAACGAATATAAGTCCTGCAAGCTGCGCAGCATGGCGTCTCGTTTTCTTTCTTCCTCCCGTCCTCACATCGAGCTGCTGAAACAATACTGAGAAGATGTGCACGTCGTAAGGTAATTTTACCATCTATGTATGGGATTTTTCACTGCTATGTCAGTGAATTTTACTCAATAATCGGTAATTCTATCTTACATGTGTTTCTCATACAAGGTTGTGAATATTGCTTTACAATAGTAAGGTAATTTTCCAAATTATTTGCAGTGTTTATCACCTCTTGTTACCTCCAAGGTGGCAGTTATTCAGTCTCCACTTAACAATTTTTTTCTAGCTTTCCTGCACTCTAAAATGCCTTCCCAAATTTTTTTAATTACTGCATTGTTACATTCAAGTTTTGTTGCTCAATTAAATTCCGGAGATGTATGTANCCTTCCCAAATTTTTTTAATTACTGCATTGTTACATTCAAGTTTTGTTGCTCAATTAAATTCCGGAGATGTATGTATTGGCCATAATAATAGGCAACGTCAACTTTCAAATCACTGCGCAATTTCACCGTATAGTTCTTTCCGTAATTTGTTGAAAATATTTCACGTGGCACCAATGACGTTGTTAAAATCAAACAGGTGATTACTAAATCGGTAAAGCAATTGATAAACCTACTTGACATTTTAACCTTCACAGAACTGTTGATTTATCATTTATAATTATATAAGAATGAGAAATTGTGTGCGCTTCCTCAGTGTGTTAATGGAAAAAAAAAAAAANGATTTATCATTTATAATTATATAAGAATGAGAAATTGTGTGCGCTTCCTCAGTGTGTTAATGGAAAAAAAAAAAAAATGTTCTCTAGATTTGTTATATAAGCTGTTTTCTGCTGTGGTAAATTTCGAAAGCGCCACTCTCNAAAAAAAAAAAAATGTTCTCTAGATTTGTTATATAAGCTGTTTTCTGCTGTGGTAAATTTCGAAAGCGCCACTCTCTTATAGTCAATTCATGGATACTTCCAACTTTTGTGACGCCCTGCTGAAGTTCTACTTCCAGGATATGCCTCAGCCTCATGCAAGCAAAACTTAGCCGTGTCTAAAACTGTACACCTAAGGGACAGCGTGCCGCATTAGTGCACACTTAGTGTGGTCATATTTTCCAAATGAACTGTTTCTTACTAGGCATTACCAACACGTCTATTTTTTTTTTCGTTTCATTCATATTAATTATAAGTGAAATATTATAATTTAGAGATGAAATACAAGTTACAGTTCAATTTAATAAAAAAAGAGGTTTTTTTGTGTTAATACAAGTATAACACGCTTTTGATAAATTACATATTTTGGAAACGAACCAATCACGCCACACATGGGGTTATATTTCAAATCTTGGATTAAAAGAGTGGCAAGGAACTGCGAACATCCTATACCACTGGTGTCTGCAGGATCTGCAACCAATATTTTCTATCCTTCGTGCACAGGAAAAAGAGGGAAGTATTGTTCTTGGGAGCGATCCAATTGCCCTGCTCCTCGTCTTTCAGACGGTGTCAGTCACCATCACTTGAGAGCGTCGCGTGGCGCTGTGACTGGCTAACCCTTCAGTCAGCCTTGTCGCTTGTTACGTGAACGTTATGATTAAACCAAGCGGATGGAGAAGACAGAGGTAGCCAGCTATTTTCACGGATAATTTTTATAAAACACGGCTTTGGTGCAACTTTCACTTTCCTTCTGAAGAATTAACGGGAGTAATTATTTGAAATAATTTTTTTAATGTTTACTTAGTTATTTTAAATTTATTTTTAAAATATTTAAATTTATCTGAAATTTAGCTTAACTCTAAACATTTTACAGAAGTCTAAGATTTCGGATAATTATTATTTAATAAAATAAAACACCATGCACTTAAATAAATCTTGGTCTGTAAAAATTTTGTAGTGTTTTACCTATAATTCAGGAAGATGTCCAACAATTTCATAAAAAAATTTTGCGGTCGTTTCTAAACTGAACAATAAAATTATACCTAACGCCATTCGTATGAACAAAGAAATGTTTCAGTTCATTACCTACTCCAATTGCTAGAATTATTCGCAGATCACGTTCTTTACCATCTTATTTACAAAAATTAATTAATTAAGTATCCTGCAGTAATGACGTGACTCTATTCGGTGATTCAGAATGACACGTGTTTACAAAATTCCATTATTATAAAAATTATAAAAGTTTGAAAATTTTAAAACGTCACAAATGTATAAATAATATTATTGTAGATTTCAGACTAAAATGATTTGGCGATAAGAAAAACGTTGTGCTCATTGTTTCCCATATATATGTAAAATAAAAGTAAACAATAACAATTATGTCTTACTAAGGCAAGGCTAAATTTACTTATACAAAGTAGTCATAGCTTTGAGTTCTGATTAGAACATTTCTTCAATTTCTTACACCGTAGAAAATTGCAGCACCCGAGAACAGTAAGTATTATTTTAATATAATGACATGTTTACATAAAAACGAAAGATTAAATATTTTTATTAACTCCAGAATGTATGCATGCATATCCGCAATCAAAAAATAAGGAAACTTAATCACTTCAATCAAGCCTGATACATTTCTGAAGAGCCTTATCTGCAGGTTTATTCTAAGTGTTTCTTCTAATTTTTTTTCAAATATATTTAAATCATTATATTTAATATTCATGCTCGGATTCTCCCCTGATATTAATTAGGTGCCATAAGTAATGTTTTCAAATAATTTTTTTTTTTTTTTTCTAAGAAATTGTATTTTGTAGCATCCTGGTTTTGGTTTCATAAAGAAAATCCTTTCCGTATCTGACGTCTGCATGTCTACACCTCCGTCTTTATGTGATCCAACTTTGGTGCTATATCTCGGGGAAAAGACTGACACCGGGTTGCAATATGTGCTATCGGCAGCTGCAAACAACACTTCCCCGTATCGCTACAATAAAGAGTTCGCGGATATTGCCGGGAGTGGTCGGCAACAAGGTCCCCCGCAGTCGATGCCAACGCCGAAGTAAATCGACACCAAGAGCGACTTTTCTTCCCGGGGAATGAAGTCGTTATTGCTCTCCTCCCGTCGGAGTGTTTTTCCTAGCACGACTTGCAGGAACGGCTAGGAGGGCGTGGGGGGTTCGGGCATGCCTTGTGTCAACACTGATAAGACTGCGGGGGTGAAGTTGTTGAAAAGGCATGACGCGACGCGGAAGATTGCGCTGATAGGCTCCGGGCGACGCCAGGGGGCAGAAGGAAGGAAGCTTAACCGGGGTGGGATTAGAAGGGAAGCGTCGTGAAAACGTGAGGGTGGCAGGAAACGTGGCAGCACGCCGGCCGACTCGCTTTTCCTACGGTTCGTTTCCCGGCAACGAGCAGGGTTATTACGACGCCGCCAGTTTACGTCGCCGATTACGCCACGTGATTCACTGCACACTCGAGGCCGTCGTCAGCGTGATTCAGTGCACGCTAGGGACTCTCGGGCGTGTTGCTACAACAAACGACAGCGCTTACACGAACCAACACGACAATCGTTACCTATCAACTTGGAATATTGTTATAATTAAATCAAAATTAATCAACGAAAACTGATTTTAATATTTTCATTCTGCAGCGAAGAACCAATTAGTATTGCATCAGGAAGTAAGGTTTCTTTACTGGATACCAAATATTAAATGTTTTAAATTCACGCACCACGGAAACGTTCGAAAGTCTTGCTCCTGCGTCTTTCAGCTCAGTGCNCAAATATTAAATGTTTTAAATTCACGCACCACGGAAACGTTCGAAAGTCTTGCTCCTGCGTCTTTCAGCTCAGTGCAAATTATTTTTCTACTTGTAAAAAATGAGACTGCTACCACGTTACCAAGAAAACTTTAGTCCGTAAGTCCTTGCGGNTAATTATTTTTCTACTTGTAAAAAATGAGACTGCTACCACGTTACCAAGAAAACTTTAGTCCGTAAGTCCTTGTGGTAATTTTAAAATGTTGCTCATAATTTATCTGCTATTCAGAATACAACATTTATGTGTGCATGAAACCATAAGCAATGTTTTAAAATTAATCACCGTATCTAAATTTACATTCTGAAAAAGGTTTTTGATGTTACTTTTCATTATTTGGTGGTAATGTTGCAATAGATATACAATTAAGTGTTCGGCTTAAATTAAAATCCATTAAGGACACTATTGTTATTACAGATTATTTCAAAAACGTTTGTAAAATCGCTGTCCTTAAAATATTCACAGAATTTTTGGGAATATNATTGTTATTACAGATTATTTCAAAAACGTTTGTAAAATCGCTGTCCTTAAAATATTCACAGAATTTTTGGGAATATGAGGTGTTATAATATGTGGCGTAGAGCTTTCGTGGTAGTTTCTAAATCGTAGGAGCAAAAACCACACGTGTCTTGTAGTTATTTACGCTCATACTGCTTGCGTTCTTATGATAAAGACCCAGTATGAAATTTTCCTTATTTCAAAAAATTGCACTGCGAAAATAATTTTTTTACAAAAAAATTTATGTATAAATTTACTTGTTTCATTGATAATAAACACTGATAANTCACTGCGAAAATAATTTTTTTACAAAAAAATTTATGTATAAATTTACTTGTTTCATTGATAATAAACACTGATAACTAGGAAAATGTGTCATTACAGAATCTAAAATATATCTTTTTGTCGTTCATTCCGACCGTGAGTTTCTTTGACCATACTCCATGTAAGACTCAGATGAGTCGGAAATTTAGTTTTTGTTGTTTAGGTTAATAAAAATGTATTTCATCTAAATTCGATATAATCCCAAGATATAAGTTTGTTTTGCTGGATTGCTTTAACTATATCATAAAATAGTAATACACAAATTAAATTAACCCATAAGGCAGGGGTTTCCAAACTTAATCAGTTCGCGGCGCACTTACAGGTTTAGTATATTGTCCCGGCGCCCTACTCAAAATATATGTACAATTACGTTAATCAGTAACAGAAATGAAAACAACTGTTTAGTGACCAAAACTAAATTTAGTCAAACCTCACAATGTGAGGTTAAATTTGTGAGAATCACATATTTATTAAAGTTAACACACAAGAATATATTCAAATTGACAGAAAAATATTAAAATACAGTAAGAAATGGTGAGACCATTCATTGGCAAGTTAGTCAATGTGACGGGTGAGCTTGCTGATCTCCACACATTTGTTCAAATAGCGGAATAAGACTTGATACTGCTACTCTCATTTTTTGCTCCACATTTTTTTTTTTTGAGCGATATTTGCTCTTTATTTTAGCGAAGGCTGAAAATCCGGCTTTGCATAAATAGGAAGTTGCAAAGGGAATGAGGATCTTTACAGCTTTTGAACTTAAAGTTGGACATTAATTTTTGATCGATATTCAAAACTCAACTAAATCGGAAAAAGAAAATTTCCTTTTCAGGCTGTTGTCGCAAGAGAGTTCAATTAAACTCTCTTCTTCTTGCGAAGTGAATTCTGNATTTCCTTTTCAGGCTGTTGTCGCAAGAGAGTTCAATTAAACTCTCTTCTTCTTGCGAAGTGAATTCTGGTGGAGCGTGAGCACGGAATGGATCTTGAATCCTGCGTTTAAAGAGCTATAATAGAAGGGGTTTCATGAAACGTTTGGTTACAGTGAGATTTGAAAGGTGTTCCGTCAAAAGGGACAGCAAGTCTTGTGAAACAACGACATTATTAGAGGTCACGTATTTGTGCAATTCAGGGAAACTATTCTTACCTATTTCCTCATTGATATTTCTTATCCACAACTGCAGCTTTTTTCTAAACGCTGCAACCTTTTCCAAAAGTTTCAAGTTTTTCATGTTATTGCCTTGTATAGACAGATTCAAGGCATTCAGTTTGTCAAATATATCGCACATATATGCCAGTTTCAGCAAAATTTCTGGTTCGGCAAAGTACCTCGAGTTTGCATGATCTTCCTCTTGAAGAAAAGTGAGAATTTCTTGCCGTAACTCGACTGTAGAGAATAAGACGTTGCCACGTGAAAGCCATCGGGAACTGCAGTAGTATGTATAGCAGGGCCGTGTGTTCGGCTCCCATGTCCATGCATAGTTTTTTGAATAATCTGNTCCACGCAAATTTCTCGATATTATCTTCCCCAAAGTACTTTGCAAACCAATCAGTGAGATTTGAAAGGTGTTCCGTTAAAAGGGACAGCAAGTCTTGTGAAACAACGACATTATTAGAGGTCACGTATTTGTGCAATTCAGGAAAACTATTCTTACCTATTTCCTCATTGATATTTCTTATCCACAACTGCAGCTTTTTTCTAAACGCTGCAACCTTTTCCAAAAGTTTCAAGTTTTTCATGTTATTGCCTTGTATAGACAGATTCAAGGCATTCAGTTTGTCAAATATATCGCACATATATGCCAGTTTCAGTAAAATTTCTGGTTCGGCAAAGTACCTCGAGTTTGCATGATCTTCCTCTTGAAGAAAAGTGAGAATTTCTTGCCGTAACTCGACTGTAGAGAATAAGACGTTGCCACGTGAAAGCCATAGGGAACTGCAGTAGTATGTATAGCAGGGCCGTGTGTTCGGCTCCCATGTCCATGCATAGTTTTTTGAATAATCTGNCGGGAACTGCAGTAGTATGTATAGCAGGGCCGTGTGTTCGGCTCCCATGTCCATGCATAGTTTTTTGAATAATCTGGCTTTCAGTGACCTAGTTTTTGTGTAGTTTACTACGTCTACGACACGTTCTAATACCAAGTTCAACTCAGAACTCATCGACCTTGATGCAAGTGCTTCCTTATGGATGATGGAATGGGTCCACATAGCTTGCGGTGCTTTGCTGCAAATAAGTGCCTGTAATCCTCCATAGCGACCAGACATTGATTGAGCACCATCAGTACATACGCCGATGCAATTTTCCCAATCCAAATCATTTTCTTTTACAATCTTGTTAAGCATCTCAAACAAGTCTTGAGCCTTTGTACTTCCAATGGTGCTTTTGTAGAACAGAAGGTCTTCAACAATAATGTTATCATCCAGAAACCGTACTTAACAAATAAGGTTTGCATCTTTGTTACTTTCAGTAGCCTCATCAAGTTGCAGACCAAATTCCTTGCCTTTCAATTTCTCTGTTATTTTGTCATTGATATCCTGAGCTATATAATGGATTATTCGACTAATAGTGTTGTTGGATAAAGGTACCTTTGAAATTAGTTGTCCCGCAGATTCTCCCACTATAATATTAACCATGTCAAGAGCAGCCGGCAGAATAAGCTCTTCTGCGACGGTGTGAAGTTTTTTGCACTTCGCCACTCTGTATGCCACCTTGAAGGATGCTGGCAGTGCGTTTCTTGGTACTNGACGGTGTGAAGTTTTTTGCACTTCGCCACTCTGTATGCCACCTTGAAGGATGCTGGCAGTGCGTTTCTTGGTACTGACGCTTGTTTAGTAAACGCACTTTCTGGCTTTTGTAAATCTTGCAAATTACTACTAAAAAAATCACAAGATTTTTCGACCATGTTAGGGTGATTGGTCACCAGATGTCGCTTTTACTTTCTTGGGAGCATACTTTCGGGCGCTAAAACTTTCAAACAGACCAAACACTGCGGTCTCTCTTTATTGTTTACTTCTACTGAAGTAAATCCCAAATCTAAATATTTANTTTCAAACAGACCAAACACTGCGGTCTCTCTTTATTGTTTACTTCTACTGAAGTAAATCCCAAATCTAAATATTTATTATCGTATTTACGATATTTCCGTTTCTTTGCTCCCCCGCCACTTGTCGACGCTTGATCACATTCACTTGAATTGTTAACTTGCTTATTTAATAAAAATCTTTTCATTTTGCGACCAGGACTTTTGAAAAAACATAAAGCGCGCGGCAATCGCAGACAGGCCTGTGTGATGGCTGCGGAGGAGGAGAGGGACGCCGATGTACGAACGTGAGCGCCGAACTGACACGACGCCAAGCGACGGTATCTGCTACCTACCGGCGAACACTGCGAGCGGTGCATGCAGCGCGAGTTGAATATTGTATTCTGCACATACCCGCGAATATAAGGAACCTAAGGTTCCGGAACAGAGAAAACAGGAGTGGCTCGCGGCGTCCCTGTTTACCCTCCACGGCGGCCCGGGGCGCCGAGGCGCACACTTAGGGAACCGCTGCCATAAGGTATATTAAATACATTATAGTTGGTTGAGGAAGAAAACCTACTACGATATCACACAACAGTGCCATTAATAATTTCAGGTAAACCTACGGTGGTCATATGTTACACAGCGTTTTCAAAATTGGAATTTTAACTCATTTTCACTTTCAATGACATTTTAAGACATTACGAATATCGCGTTAATAAAGGTTATACAGGAACAGAAATTCCTCTACAAAATNTTTCAATGACATTTTAAGACATTACGAATATCGCGTTAATAAAGGTTATACAGGAACAGAAATTCCTCTACAAAATTAAATTAAACACAAACGTATTAATTATTTCATTATTTTTTTCATACTTTACCACACTGATACACTTTCGGCAAATAAAGATTTTTCGTTTAGTATAGCCTCGTACGAAACCAAGTCATCTGGGGCACGCACAATATAATATGTTCTACTTAATAAACTTAAGCTTAGTACCCATGGCATGTCAACAATGTTGTTGCCCTATTAAACGAGGGAATAGCTAATAAGGAGGTCAGTTAGTTTCACTCATAAAAATTACCCCTCCTATCAAACTTATTACATTCAACCTCACGTGGATTAAACAAATCAGTTAAATTTCTTGTAGAGGAATATGCTGTAGCTGTTTAANCTTATTACATTCAACCTCACGTGGATTAAACAAATCAGTTAAATTTCTTGTAGAGGAATATGCTGTAGCTGTTTAATAACAAAAAATACACATCAGAAACAGAAATGTAAAACTATGCATTGAAATCAGATATTTGTTTAGCACTATTCGTACGAAGACACTAGTCAAAAGTTAAAAAAGTATAATTTGCAACACTTAGAAGTCCTCTACATATATGGCGGTCTAGGCACGCGACAGCCACTCGGAACCGGCGAACTCGGAGTCGCCGTTCACTCATAAAGAAATTCCTCCATATTTACCTTTCTTACAAACTGACCTGTCTTAGCGTATTCTGGGAGTCCTGCAACATTTTTGTGAATCAATAGAGGGAATGCAACGAAATACTCTCTCTCAAAATGTCTTCCATTTAATAAGAAAAGTTAATTTCCTGCCAAGGAAAGTGATTTCATAATACAGGATTAGTATAAAAGAATATCCCACATCAAAACCTAACTACCTACAACCTTGGTTGACCAATAAAATTAACCGTGAAACCGTAAAGTTGGTTAACCATATCTTCCCAAATTTTCAGTGTGATCACCATGAGCGGCCCGAACGACATATATGCGATAATCAAACTCGTTCCACCCTCTTGTCAACGTGTCCGGTGTTACAGTTTGGATGGCGTCCGTTAATTACGTTTTGAGGTCGACAATGTTAGCCGGCAATTATGGGCGAAATACTTGATTCTTTATGTACCCCCATAGAAAAAATCACACAGGGTAAGACCCGGGCTTCTTGGGGGCCAGTGATGAAGAGCCTGGTCACCAACTGCTCCTCGACCAATCCACCATTGCGGCAACGTCTCGTTCAGATATCCGCGAACAGCTGGGTGCCAATGGGGTGGCGCATCATCCTGCTGGAAAACAAATACCCTGTCTCCTCTTCTAACTGAGGAAACAACCACTCTGTAAACATGTACAAATAAGGGATTCCAGTAACAGTGGGATCTTGAAAAAAGGAAAGGCTGAAAACAGTGTATTTGGATACAGTGCAAAACACGTTCACTTAGGGGGAAGCGTGCTCGTGTTCGGTGGTTTCATGTGGAGGCTCCTGACCCCATAACTGGCACCACGTGCGACGTGGTGCCAGTTTCACCTTACCATTTGTATGGAACGTCTCTTCATCGCTAAAAACAAGTTTAGACCTAAAGACATCGTCTTCCTCGTTCTGGTCCCATACAGGAAACACCAGACCGTCACCTGCACATTGACGTGTCGAATACCAGCACAGTTTTCTCTCACAAACTCAAACAGAGAGTTAGGAACGCCATCCAAACCGTAACACTGGACATGCTGACAAGAGCGTGGAACGATTTTGATTACCACGTAGATGTCGTTCGTGCCACTCATGTTGGTCACATCGAACATTTATGCATGTATGGTAAACAAATTTCACGGTTCCACTGTTAATGTGATTGGTCAATCAATGTTGTAGGTTGTTTGCTTTTGATATTATAGACCTTCAAAGTAGGAGTAATATTTTATACTCATCCTGTATTTTGCATAAGAAGTATTTCGTATTTGGTATTGCCAACGCACGTATTTGTACATAAGTTGTAAATGAAATATTAAAATGAATACATAAATTAAAAGTTAAAGTTTTAGTTAACAAAAATTAGGTAAATTTATGTCAACACAAGTATGAAACACTTTTAATACATTATGTATTTCGGAAACAACCAAACACATCCCACGTGGGGTGTTTTTTCAAAGGTTTGATTACAAATGTGTGAAGAAACCGCGAATAGACTACCGTGGATCGCCCCTTTTCTCGCAATGCAAGCTGCGTAGTTCGATCCGAGTCGTCCCTGATGCGTGGCCGCGCGCCCTCGCTCTGCTTGGTAGCCGTTGTGTCAGCTCGACTCAAACAATAACCGCGGTCCTACAAATCCCCTGGAGTGGTAACGATTCCATCTGCACTGGTGGTTATTCTCGCTGTTTGTTACACGTCCCCGGAGGAATGCATCAATTCAATTGTACGTGTTTGCTAGGGTGTGCACTGCAAGGGCGACACGTAAACTCATGTGCGCACCAACATTTGTGCAAATGTTTAAACATTTAATTAAAATCACAATGTTATCTGATTAAATATGAAGCTAAATACTAATGAGTCAATCTTCTTTTACAAGGAACATATTGAGTGAAAACAAATGATTCACTAAGATAATATTTTGTAGCAAGTTTATCTTTTGAAATATGCTACTAAATAGTGAAGAGTCTATTCTCTCATTGTTACCTAGGAGTAACGAGAACATTTTTAAAATTTGCCTGCATAGGAATAATGTTTATTTAAGGTACATTATTATTACAGCTATGACTTTTCCGTGTATTTTCTAATGCGTGCATCTGCATAAAAAAAAAGAACGTATAGAACGAGTAATACACATGTGCTGGGAAAAATGCCATGTTCCTGACGGGTACTCGGAAGGTTTAATATTCGTGGAGCACGTGGGGAAAAAAAAAGGCCTGTGATTTTTTTTAGTATAGGTGAGTATACCCTTCTGAGCATTTGCCAAACTGCACCCAGCCAGATGCTTGCAATCTCGACGGAATTCTTTTCAGTGAGGCCGTCAGATTGTAAACGCAAAGAAGTCTTGTTTATAACTGTACCGTGTGTCAATTTAAATATTCCAAACCTACGGTGATGTACAGAAACATCTTCAATGGAATGTATCTAAAGATTATAGTGTCAAAATGAATTATTTTTGGGAGTTTTTTGTAACAGTAACTTTTATACGATGTTTTTAAAACTGAATCTTTAAATTTTAAATTATTGCATTCCTTAAGTCTAATGAAACAGGAATATCAGCAACATGGCCAACCGTATTACGGAGAACTAATGAAAACCGGTGCAGACTGCTCCTTCACTGCAGAAGATAACAAGTATGTTAATGATAGTAACAGTAACACTGATCTGTCCGTTTCTCATCCAGGAGCCCACACATCAGAAAGTATATGCCGAAGTGGTTATGCGAATAGCTGCCTTTCTTCTCGTGGTGGTTTATGTGGCAGCATACTCTAGCGGTTGCTATTATAGGTTGAGGGTTTCAAAATATTAATATTATTATAAGAAATTAAAATTTTTTTTACATGCAACAATTGCTCAAACTTTATTTCCACTTTAANAAAATATTAATATTATTATAAGAAATTAAAATTTTTTTTACATGCAACAATTGCTCAAACTTTATTTCCACTTTAAATGTATTAATTTTAGTATATAGTGTTCGCAGTAATAAAAATAAATGTTACAGTATACCTGAGTAAATTTAATCATGTTTATTATTAAACTCTTTCCATCTTATCGTGTAAAGTCACNAAAATATTAATATTATTATAAGAAATTAAAATTTTTTTTACATGCAACAATTGCTCAAACTTTATTTCCACTTTAACTGTATTAATTTTAGTATATAGTGTTCGCAGTAATAAAAAGAAATGTTACAGTATACCTGAGTAAATTTAATCATGTTTATTATTAAACTCTTTCCATCTTATCGTGTAAAGTCACTTGTCAGAAAGAAAAATTATTGCACTGCAAATGTGGCAGTAAATAGTTACCACGGATACCGTGCTAATAGAATCTTAGCCCATGACTAATGCAAAATTATCAAAAATTTAAAGAAATTAGCTAAGATAGATATATACCATCAATTAAATGAATGTAGAGTTGTGAATATTAAATCACATTATTCTTTATTAACTGTTTCAATGATTTTTTGTGAAAGAAATTCACTTACAGTAAAATGTTTATAAATAATTTTTCGCCTAAAATTATATTTTGGAATATCACAATTTTTAAGAAAACCATATAAAATCATAAAATGTAAATCGTATTAATAACTTTTATTTAAAAAGTGTTACACAAATAAGGCGTTTGATATCAAGACGTTCTGCGTTTTTTACATGCAAATTTTTCACAATTAAATTTAAACTAGCTGTCTCTACAATACTGAAGTCATGTTACATCAGTAATTCAGTTCAATTATTCTGGTAAAAATTTAATTGACATTTATCGACATATAGTATAATCCCTTTCATATTTTATTTTAAAATTAGTAAATACATTAAAATATCTAGAAAATCAAAAACATCAAAAACCTCTAACCTCGGTGAGTTTGCGGGGGGCAAAAATGCGATGTGTAGTTTTTAGCAATTTTTTTAAAACTCTTGTACAAATAAAAATATTTTATGAAAAATAATTTTAAACAGATTTGTGTTACAACAATCATACAACTCCATGTTTAATTCGGAAGCTCGTCAGTAACTCGCCACGACGTTCTGTGACATAAGTGTCGAATATCGTCTTTGCACACATTTTTGTGAACATCATATGCCCACATAAGGGATTGATTCAGACACGGTGGCTAAGAAAGACTTAACTAGACTCACACAGCGTAGTGAATTTTTAGCTAGCTCATCAATTGGCCTGAATAAAAAGCAACAATGTGAAGCAGCCGGGATCTTCATAAAAATAAAAGGAGCGCCTCGTTGCTCATTACATCAGCCCATCAAAGAGACTGGGATACTGCATCTGGTATGCAGAATATCGATGGCCTTTAGGAAGGGTTCTTTGGCGTTGTTAACATGATCCAAACACATGATAGCCTACCAAATAATGACAGAAAACACACGGATGTTTCACAGCGTTCTATTGACCACTGTTTTGCTCTTAGGTCGATATTTATTGTTACTTCTACGAATAAGATTACTCATGCGTAACCTGAATTAAGATAATGAAATTACAAAACATACAATTTGTACAAATAATTACGTAAATACTCTAGACGGATTATACTAATTAGAATTTACAAAATCGTGAATTTATGTTGCAGTACAAATTTTTAGTGTGATTTATATGTAATTATAAATACAAATTAAATCATTTCGAATTATCTTATACACATTAGTAACATTTTATTTAACTTTTGTTGTACACACATAAATTAATTTTCCTACATGGACATCAGTATGCCTAGTAGAATTTTTTTAGTGTTACGAGTAAATGGATTCTTCTTACAAATAATAAATAATATACATATTATTTCGTTGTTTGCACAAATGCAGGGCACCATCTGATGAATCGCTTAACCAGAATGAAATTTCTTATAAGACAAAATATTTTCTGATACCTCAAATGTTTGGCACTTTTGACGCAAGGTTTGGTGCTAGTACTACAAATGTTATGGTCACTATTTTGATGAATGCGACTATTGCGTGGAAAATATGGGGACCAACAATGTCATACTGCAAAACTATACACGCAGGCACAACATTTTGGGGGCCTAGGTGGTGCAGTGCACAGAAAAATGTCTAAGATTGCTGCAACAAAAAAAATTACCGTTGAGGCATTTCTTTCGTCGTTTAGGTTTTATTTACATTAATAATGTTGTGACAAAGATATTTAAGGTTGTCTATTTACAAAGTCTTATAATACTGTAATGCAAACATACTATTGAAGTGTTAAGGTTAACATAACTTTTAAGTAATGTTGCAGTAACCAAAAGTTATCTTACGCTAAAATAAACACGAAAAATAAATATTTTGTGTAACTGTGATATTTAAGAAATGTCGCACTATCACAAGGTTACACTGACTTGGAGTTGTAAAAATTGCGGATAGTAGTGAACAGCGATAACCTCGTAAAATTAAACAACAGTATTAATATTTGAAACATAGTATGAGAACTAAATGTAGTTTACATTAGCTCTCAAACCTTGCAAAGCAGTTTACGTTTACCAAATATGCATATATTTAAAGTACATAAAGTATTTCCACGTAACCAAAGATAACTGCAGTTTGTTGTTTCGTTGAATCTATTCAATACTTACAATAAGAAACATAGTCGGACGTGTTAAGATTGCTTGATTTGTAGGACATCGGGTTCTGTGAATTTAAAAATGTTAAGCTCTCATGGCAAGGGTTTAATACTCGTCATATATGAAATTTTTTTTCTTTGGTAATATTTGTCTTTGCGAAAAAATTATAAAAATTGATTAATTTCGCATCAAATTTTTTAAGGCAAAAAATACGAGAATTTTTTTTTAACACAAATGTTAACTTCAGTTCAACACAAAATTTGTTTTGGCGCAACATAAAACACGACGTTAAAGTTGAATGTACAGAAATATAAAATGTTACTTTATTATTTTAATGTTACATTAACATAATAACTTAACAGTTTATTATATCAACAGCTACATTAGTTAACTGAGGGTTCCCAGGTTAAAAAAGAATTACATTTGTAGTAAAATTAGTACTTTCGTACAATGGCGATTAGTAGTTAGTAAATGGCGACAACATCGCTAAATTAAACCACAAAATTCAAATTTTAAAGAACAATATGATCACTTAATGAAGTCTTGACCAGCCCTCGAGCATTGCAAAGCGGTATATGTGTGCCAAATATTCATATATTTCTAGAGCATAAAGTATTTCCTCATAACGAAAGAGAACTGCAGTTTGTTGTTTAAATTTTATTCAATGCCTCCGATTTAAAACAGTAAAAAATGTGTTACGGTAGAGGAGATGGTAGGGCACCAGAATCCGTGAAATCAAATGCGTCAATAACTCAGGGCATGGGGTCGAGTCCCCTGCTTGCCGTAATTGTATTTTTTCGTTAGTAAAACTACTTTTCGTTGTCAAAATAATTGTAATTAATTTATTTTACACTGCAATATACACTGAAGAGCCAAACAAACTGGTACACCTTCCTATTATCGTGTACGGCCCCCGAGCACGCAGAAGTGCCACAAGACGACGTGGCATGGACTCGACTAATGTCTGAAGGTATGCAGGAGGCAATTTACACCATGAATCCTGCAGGGCAGTCCACAAGTCCTATCTGCGCCAATTTGAAAAAGGGTTGCAACGTCTGTCACCTTTTACGATTCTTGTCAACCGTCATTTGTCCCGTTCTTTCACGATCTTTTTCCGGCCGCAGCGATGTCGAAGATGTGATGCTTTACCGGATTCCCGATATTCACTGTGCACTCGTGAAATGGTCGTACGCAACATCCAAATGTTATCGCTACCTCGGAGATGATATGTCCCATCTCTCGTGCGCTGACTATAACACCACGTTGAAACTCACTTAAATCTTGATAACCTGCCATCGTAGCAGCACTACCCGATCTAGCTGCCGACCGCATCGCGTTACTATGATTGGTTCCATACCTCTTTTATTTGCATACGTAGGCTTATACAAGTTTTTTTGGCTCTTCAGTGTATATTTAAAACAAAAAAAGTACAACAAAATTTTAACACAAACGTTAACATCAATGCAACACACATTTGTTATGTTGCAACTGAAAAGTTGTCATGCCGCCACACAAAATTAATTTTGCCGCAAAATAACACCACCTTAATGTTGCTATTACAATATGGAGGTAATGTTGTCACAAAACAGCTTAACATTACATTACATTTACAGTTACATTAGTTACAGATGGTAGACACATAAGAAAAAAATTAATGTTGTAGTAACATTAATAAAGTTGCCACAACATTATACTTTTTCTGTGTGGTTAGACCCGCTTTACTCAACCTGCGGGCCGCGGGCCGCATGTGGCCCGCCGAGCTTTTGCGATTGGCCTACCTAGAGTTATCAAATTGCCAAGCATTTTAAATTGCGCGCTCATCAGAGAAACTATGGGCGCTATAAGTACATAAATCCCTACCGCGGTGCGCGCAGTGTTGGGATATAGCAATCTCTCTTATTATCTCGCACAACTCAGAGTTGCGGGTTGCGCGAGCGAGACAGCCAGCGGCGGGAATTCCCCTTTTGCTTTCACACTTCTGTACCTACGTCTTGCCTTATTTGTCGTCACGTGTTTTAAATTTGTTTACATGACACACACAAATTATCAAAGTTTGTCTGGTAATTGCAGTTAATTGGTTTTGTTAAGTGTAAAATAGTTATTTTTCTATCAAAATAATGTCAGGAGTGTCTTCTAAGTATAAAATAAAAATATGTGATGAAAACAGATTCTTTCAAGACGAGTGGGAAACAGAATATTTTGTTGTTCCAAACAAAAACAATCCAGCTACTTGTTTGATATGCCGAGAAAGTGTTATGTTAAAGAAATACAATATTTCTCGTCATTTTAACACAAAACACAAATCGTTCAACGAAACGTTTCCTTCTGGATCGTCTTTAAGAAGTGAGAAATTGAGTTTTTTTAAGAAGTCATTGCAACAACAGCCAAATGTTATGTTCATGGCATTATCACAAGACTCCGCGGTAACCATGGCATTATGTCAAATTTGTTACATTATTGGTAAGCATTTGAAACCATTCACCTATACAGAAATTGTAAAAGAATGCTCTATTAGTGGGGCCAATGCACTTTTTGATAAATTCAGCAACAAATTACAAATATTGTCTAATATAAAAAAACTACAGCCCTCCGATTCAACCTGTATAAGGCGTATTGAAGACATTTGAAAATTCATGTACGATAACTTATAAGAAAACCTTACAAACTGCAAGTTTTTTAGCTTGGCTTTCGATTCCAGTACCGACGTTTCAGCAACATCGCAATGCTCGGTGTTTGTTAGATATTGTACAGAACATAATTTAATCTTTGAAGGTTTTTTGAAATTTCTTCCAATGAAAGGTCAAACCCGAGGCACAGATTACCTTGATATTATTTGCAATTTTTTAGAGCAGAATAAAATTGATATACAAAAAATCGTATGTGTTTGCACCGATGGCTGTCCTTCAATGACTGGATCCGAAAATGGATTTGTTACGTTTTTTAAGAAAAAAAATTATTTAACAAATTTAATTTCATTTCATTGCATTATCCATCAAGAAAACTTGGCGGCACGTGTTGTAAATCCAGAAATTGAAGCTGTGATGAAGACGGTTATCAATATTGTCAATTACATACGAGCAAGAGAATTGAACCACAGAAAATTTAAAAGTCCTTAGGAAGAACTGGGAAGCGAGTATAATGATGTCCTTTTACATACCTCAGTGCGATGGCTTAGTAGAGGAAAAGTTTTAGAAAGGTTTTTTTCTTTACGCCATGAAATAACACTGTTTTTAGAGCAAAATAATAAAGTGTACCCTGAGTTACTAAATGATGGATGGTGGTGTCTTTTAGCCTTTCTATGTGATATTACAGAAAAACTGAATAGCCTCAATCGGAGTTTACAAGTTGAAAATAACATAGTCTCACAGATGGCGAATAAAGTATTTTCTTTTGAGGAAAAGCTAAAACTTTATCATGAAGAACTACAGAACAAACAGCTGCACAATTTTCCAACTATAAATACGATAACAGAGGACCGTATCGACTTTTTTGAGGAAAACTGCTCTACAATTTCAAATTTGATAACTGCACTATTAGATGAATTTCATGAAAGGTTTCAAGATCTAACAAAAATTAAATAATATTTGATGCTTGAAGAAAATCCATGGCATTTAGAAACAACCACTATCTCAGATCTGGCTTCAATTTTGAATTGTAATCACCCAGAGTTNAAGAAAATCCATGGCATTTAGAAACAACCACTATCTCAGATCTGGCTTCAATTTTGAATTGTAATCACCCAGAGTTGTTAGATGAATTCATCGATTTTAAAAGCGACACCCACCTAGACATTTTGTTTAAAGAAAAAAGGGGAAAAAGGAGTATGTGGACATTTGGAGCATTATTCCCCTAAAATATAAAAGCGTCCAAAGGAGTGCTCAAATCCTTTTAACATTCTTTGGGTCGACGTACGTGTGCGAATCGTCTTTTTCAAAAATGAAGTACAGAGAAAGAATGTGTACAGCGGTGGAGTCGATCCTGTATTATGTGGGAATCATGCCGGACTATTCCGCTGGTTTTCGAGTTTCCTCGGGGATCATTCCGGCTACGCTCCATACTCACTCCACTTCACATTCATCGCGTCTCAAGACTTCGATGTTAATAGCCGTCCAAATCTCTTCACTCACTCACACTCACTCACTCAAAGAAGTTTTAATGGCTGGATGCAGAATATGACTGTTTAAGAGATCCGAATATGAGGCGTGAAAGTGTTATTCCGTAGTAGTGTAATGCTTCAACTCTATGCCATTTCGATCTCAAATGAAAATCACCATTATTTTCCCTTCAGATAGCTGCGTTCACATCTTGGTTTGGGTGACGTGGAATTATGCTATTCCTTAACCGCTACTATTATTTCTGAATGCTAGAAACTCATCAAGAATGATGCAGTGTGCTTAAGCCATGGAAACTGAGCAGGTTTTAAGCTAATTTCTACCTTCACTTTGCGATATTGCAGCTATATCTGCAGCAATAGGCACTGGTATGACAACTCTGTGCGAGTAAACAGAGCGAAATACGCTATCACAGAAATAACCCTTTTTCTAGACGTAATTCGCAACGAACATACTAGCCGCTGTGATAAGCATGTACGATCAACTTAATTTGTTGTGGAGTTTTAATTTAATATTATTTCGTATTTTTACTGCTCAAAACCGACTAGGATACATTGTTCTTCATTCGTTCATTACTCAAGAAGGTCGATCACCACTACATTTCTGTCTAAAAAAAACTTATTTCTGATAGTGCGACAGTGTTTTAGCTCATGTGTTCTTGAAAATCCCAACTGAAAGATGTATTATTATTGCTACTGAATAGGGAATCGCCTGACTCCAAGAAAAAGATTTCTCCTAATATAAATACTGCCTCCTAGATTGATTTCAGATTTAATACTTCAACAAGACTGCCGTTNAGAAAAAGATTTCTCCTAATATAAATACTGCCTCCTAGATTGATTTCAGATTTAATACTTCAACAAGACTGCCGTTGAAAGTAATCCTGAATTGTCTGTTTACCCTCCACCAGCACCTTGTGCAGCAGGTTAATCCTTTTTATGTGTTAACTATCAGGTACATATGTTATGTGGACGAGTGTTGCCTCGTCNCCTTGTGCAGCAGGTTAATCCTTTTTATGTGTTAACTATCAGGTACATATGTTATGTGGACGAGTGTTGCCTCGTCAGAGCTGTTGATGGAAGTTACTCCAATAGGTCTAGTACATATAATTAATCCACCTGATTCTAGAATACTTCTGAAGTTTATTTCATATGTTTTGTGCAAAAGGCAAGGGTGCAAGGGTTAAAAAATATATATCTAATATATAAAATTCTCCCGTCACAGTGTTAGTCACTGAACTCCTCCGAAACGGCTGGACCGATTTTTTGAAATTTTTTATGTGTACTCGGTAGGTCTGAGAATAGATTTATATATATTTTTTACACCCCTATGAAATAAGGGTGGCCACCCCCAAACAATTTTTTTTTATTGTTTGAACAAAATTTTTATTTTTTATTTTTTTATGATGTGGCATCAAAAAATACATACCCTCCTAAATTTTCACCCTTCTTCTACCAACCCTTAATTTTTTATAGCGATATTAGTAATTTAATAAATTTTACCCTAGGTCGATAACTGATCAATTATCATCGATCATTTATCGATCTAGGTTACAATTTATTCCCACCAGGTGTCTCCCAGTGACACAGCACGGAGTAGCCGGTCTCCACTTTCTCTCACACAATAACCTTTCTCTTATTCATTTGTGCTCAGATCGTAGTAGTGACGTGTTTACAATTATATTTTCAATAATTAAGTGTACTTCTTAATTAACTTTATTATTGATCGCAAAGCTGTAATTGTTTGTATTTCCATTTTATTAATATTTATTAAATTATCTAATTTTATATTCCGTCATCGTCCGCAGAGCTCCATGCCTCTTCCACTAATATACCACATCCTCACACACTTACAATAAGTTATAGTTATTTTTTTCTAATACTATAATCACAAGAAATACTTTTTATTGCAAAACAACGTTTGCCGGGTCAGCTAGTATATATATCCACTGTCAACGCTACAGATCANTTTTTATTGCAAAACAACGTTTGCCGGGTCAGCTAGTATATATATCCACTGTCAACGCTACAGATCAGTGAAAGCAGTCGTCTTAAATATTTATGAATGTAAAGGACTCCTGAGATGAAGTTTATGTTGTAAAAAGTGACATTGATGACACACAATATCAAATAAACGTTAATAATTGTATATAAGACAACAAAGAAAATACAAACAATGATATAGAATGTTATTGTGGATCAGACCTAGGGTCCAAAACTGGTACATTCATTTGAAGTGGACAGCACCGTAAATTCATTGTCAACTGATAAAATAGATTTTCTGAAAATTTTCTATTCACGTACCTAGATGTTCAAGTATTCTTAGCAATAGTTTGCAAAATTTGACAAAGCTTCGTATTGAGTAAAGACGATTTCGTGGAATTGGTCTTGCTGATACCTTCCACAAAAAATGCGCCAAGAAAATGAAAATTCTTTATTCAGTCTCTTATTTACGATAAATGCCATAAACCGAATTTTACAGTTTTGTAGAATAGATGCGAAAAGGCATCATATTCATCACTTAACATACGGAAGTGTTTTGACTATAACTTCGTAACGATTATGGATAATTTAGTATATAAAAATGGTTCAAAATAAAAATGTATGCAAAAATGCAGGTTTCTTGCATTTAATTTCTCTCTTCATCCCAATTTTAGTGAACCATTTGTCCATTGTCTGATTTGACTACATAATAGAGCAAAGTGACAAAAACCTTTTAATTACGATGTGAAAATATTTTCAATGAACAATTACTCTGCAAACTTTACCACAAAAATTAACAATTTCAAATAATTAAATGCAGTGTTATATTTAATATACTTACTATACAGTAATATGAAGTATACGTAGTTTAAGTGTGTGGTACAATTGTTGTCTAAAATGGACGACTACACGTAAAAATTTCAAAATAAAGAGTAAAATAGCAGCAATGAAATAACTATACAAGACATAATATACCAACAATCCTGGAGTTCTTCATATAACATAATTTTACCGTACGCCTACATAGGAAAATTCATCTCTTATATAAACAAAATCGAGCAAAACACGTTACAAAATGAATTTAATTTACTTAAATTGAATGATTATTAAATACTAATACCCTGAAAAATCCAAATTACCGCTTCAAATGACAAACTTACTATCCTCTTAGCAAATATTCCAGTACGTTAATAATCTACTAAAATATGCATATAGTACAAATACAATAATTACGTAGCAAACAACACGACGTCCGAGAAAGAATTCACCGCATTTAGATAGAAATGTAATTTGTTGAAAAATAAGATTATACATAAATTACAAATATTCTAAAACATACATCATTACATACCTATAATCATATCAACATATCAAAAACATTAGTATTTTATGTCACCACAAAACTACGTACGTACACACGCAAACACGACAATAACGAGTGAGATCCGCCCTGTTTTACCGAGAGTCATGAAATTTCTCCAATCCTCGTGTAGCAAAATTGCAGCATGACTGGTGTTCCTTCTAACTGGATCTGCCTCTCTACCTCCTTTTATGCTATCGCAACTATTAATAATGCTGTCCTTGTACTGGTCAAAAAGGACACCGTCTCTTCTGTATCGAGCTACGATTTATGTGGCAAGGTCTCCGGAAGCACTGGAAATTGGATGCTTCTCGATCGCAATAACTAAAGCCAGGCCACTTCCGGCCACTAGAATGAGCTGAGAGAAAGCCCAGTGCACAACGATTCTGTTTGGGCACTCGATCCCTTCGGTCTCACGTTTAATAAAATTCTCCTCAGAAGCTCTTACAGTGCCATCCATTGCAGCGAATAGCAAAGGCACAGGATGAATTTCATGCTTTAATACTGACTATAAATAAATCTGCCTCCCTGCGTCATAAGCCATTATTCGATAGCGAAGAACATCTCTGTCTGTCTGAATTTTCTCCTGGTCCTTACAAGATGGTTCTGTGTAGAGATTTGCAAAGGTCAATGCACAGGTCTTGAATATGGTATCATAGAAACTTACATCACGTTTTCCAATCGATTGAAGCGGAATAAGTAATTCATTAACGAAGATGAGCACCACGTTTTTGCGTTGCTTCTTCCTGTGGAGAAGTGACGACTGGGTATTTTCGTTAGCACAATGCTAAATGTTTGAACATGCCGCGAAATATAACGAATATGATATGCTAAATCTGATGCCTGGCGTTATCATCAAGTCTTCAGGCTCTCAAATCACTATCCAATGTTTAAATATCATACTCAGACATATGATTATGCAAAAAATAAGAAGTATTAATTTCGGTGGAAATAAAATTAAATTTGTTAATTGAAAACCATTTTTTACTGCCCAGCTGTAGAAACTCCTGAAGGCAGTCGAATTGCCGGTGATGGATCGGCGAGAGACTGTCGCGAAAAGAGGGAGTAAAAAGAGTAAACAGAGGGAGAGAAAAAGTCGTACTCGCCAGGAAGCCACAGTGGTGTTTGGGAGCCGCTACTATCGTCCTCCCAAAGGAGACGTGCATCTGTAGTAGCCCTGGGGTCCATGTTCGGGACTCTGTTGGAGTATTTATTCACGGGAGTGAGTCGCAAAGAACGTGACTTCAAACGCTAGATAATCAGCGCGATGGACGGTAGGCTAGAGTAGCAAAATATCTTTTTTTGCTTTAGATTTCAGACGGAATTCTAGGTTGCATATTTGTGTAAGTAAACATTATATGATACTTAATTTTATTTATTTATATACATATGTCTTTACCTTGTAGCCTATATTTAAGAGTTTATTAATATTTACTAGAGACTAATATAGTCAGACCAATAATAATATTGTTTGGAGACACCAGAGGGTCGTGTTCGAGTTCGTGATGGATGGAGGTTCTAAATTTGATATTAAATTTAGCACAAATTATATTATTTGCAGCAATTAACTATTTATCTACACTATTACTATTGTTATTCAATGTAACCGAAATATTAAGCGTCTATTTCAGTTCTACTGAAAGTCTTCGATGACTCTATATTGGTTACAGTCACTTAATTCACACATATTGTTTAAACATCTTCAGTCTCTCTGTTACCATCATTTAAATGTCCTACACTCACGCATCCAGTTTAATAGCCCCACAAGCCAGTCTCTTTCTCCACTTTAATGAAGCTCGCAATCCAGAGACTTCACTTCCGTTGGTCGCTCTTGCCGCCATTCGATGCACTGCTGGCTCGCTCTGTCTCTGCAACCATCACGGCTAAGGTCCCAAAATCCTGCAATCTCTAAACTCTCAACTGTTGGCTTGCAGGCCCGTCGCAGCTTACGTCGTCTCAGTGGCTCAGTGGCTGGAATGTTCCCCGCACCTCGAGTCTCGCTAGTAGAGGCTAGAACAATTATTCAGAACATTATTTAAGACAACCGCAGACATTTAACATGCTGAAGGCTAGGAGCGAGCGAGTTTCGATAGGCTTATCGCGGCAGAACGCAGCGGTATGCACATTTAAAAACCGCTGCGGAATTCTCACGTTATTTTCTGTCCTTTCCCTTAGCTCACTCGCATGGGACGGGTCATGGGAAGCGATGCACAGCAGCTAGCACGTAATAATATAATGTAATGTATGAGATTGAACTTACAGATACTTTCGTTTTTATACCTGAAAGATAATCAGTACCTGTTTATATAATAAAAAAACTTAATTTATATATAAAAACCATTACACATAACCGTGGCTTATAAAATGTTGAACCCGATTCGACCAGAATCTCTGTTAAAGTCGTCGACTACGGAGGCCATCACTAACAATATGAAATTTTGAAATTCCTATGTAGTATGTTCGTGTAAATAATATTGAGTCATGAGGTTGAATGAGAAAAAAACAGTAAATTTGCA
This sequence comes from Clitarchus hookeri, assembly GCA_002778355.1. Lineage (NCBI taxonomy): Eukaryota > Metazoa > Arthropoda > Insecta > Phasmatodea > Phasmatidae > Clitarchus > Clitarchus hookeri. Next base: position 18,690 of record NQII01003860.1, on the reverse strand, counting down.
ATCTATTTTCAAATTTTTGCAATACCATGGCGCAATGTCCTTTTCAAATTATTCATGCTAATGGTAGTAAATAATTAAAAAACTGCTAGAGGCGTAGGTCACTGAAAATAACTTTAACGGCATTTCTCCATACCGTTATCTGTCGCTGGTAAGCGCCGCTGACCTTGCACCGCCACGCGAATGCGGGCGGAAGAGAAGGACAGAGTAGTGAGGGGCGGCAATTCAATCGAATATTTTGAATTACAAGTGAGTGGTAATCCTACCAGAATTTTGATTTCTTAAGGGTTTTCTGCAGCGATAACCCTTCGGTGGGTAGTATTTCTGAGTTGATCTGAAGAATGTTTTGTAAAACTAACCTCGTTCTCTCAGTGAGACTCGGGGTGCATTGAACCATCCAGATGGTCAGAGCGACCGATATAAAAATCTGACAGGCCTTCTAGTAGGTAGTAGTTGTTGAATGGATGATTTGGCTGGAGTTCCTGCGATAGACGAGCGAAACGAGCGGCGAAAGAATTGACCAGCGGGAGGAAAACCTGCGACTGCGTGCATCAGAGAGATGAAGAGTGCGACTTGCCGGCTGGACTGCTGGACTGGAGGTATCAGTGAAATATATTAAAAATTATGGCAACCGGTAGACTGAACGTGTGTTTATTATGAGAATGATTTAATTGTCGATAACTAAACAGGAACACAAAGAAGGACGTTTATTAGATGTGAAATATTCATAAAATATGGTACTCACTGTGAAATAAAAATAATAATAGTGAAGACATAGAATTTAATGCTGCAAATACAGCTGTGTGAATAAATTAAAAATCACATTTACTTATATTCGTTTTATTAAGACCTCCATCACTTACGAATTCAGATGCAGGCTTAATGCTTTTACAAATCGAAACATTCCCTTGCGGGAAAATTCATAATCAGTATCCCATCCTTGTGCTGCATGAAGTAAAGAATATGATATTTTATGTCACTACTAAGCAATTGTCATTCTCTTGAAAAACCAATTACGATAACTGTGTAACTTTACTCCTGCGGGTTACAAAAGAAAACACACAATAATATACCACTCTAGAAACTAGTACAATTTTCAACACTTAAGTGTCTTTCTAGATCATCAAAGAACAAATCTGCTAATGAACACCTTTCAACTTCAATGTTAACAATTACGGAATCTGCATATTCTAAATCTTTCCTCACTTGAATACCGGCACTGACTAGTTCCAAAGTAGTCCTGTAGATATCTGACTTTGTTTTCTAAAGTAACAAAGTTTTTCTGTGAGACCATTGGTGTTGTAACGTCGTAATTCGGGACATGTGCATATTTTAATTATTAACTTGTTTATGTATTTTCAAGACGTTATCTAATTTCACGTATATTATTTTTTATTGGCACATTAATTATATTAATTAATATGTAAATTCATTATTCTTTTAATTTTCAGGTTTTATTTTATTGTACAACATAATTATATGTTTTCTCCAGTTTCTAAGCAGTTGTTGATCTGTTGCCATGGTAACTAAGTGACGTGATTAGTAATTATTTACTCTAGTATTCTCGTGATTGGTCAGTTTTTACGGCGTTATTTCTTTAAGTTATTGAATGAGAATTTTAGCCATCTTCGATTTCGACGCAGGAAGCTGACCCGCGCAGGTTCAGCCCGCGGGGATTTTAATTTAGTTTTATTATAAGAACATGGGTTCGCACATGTAAACAGGCCGTTATAAAGGAGATAAAGACACGAGAGCAAGTATAGTAAAAAAGCATGTCTGTATCGGTCACCGCCCGCGTAACTTCACAGGTTTAATGAGGACGAACTACCGCGATGTGCTTAAATGTGCTGGGACTCTATTAGCTGTATAAGCCCAAGAACCTACCCATGTAGCAAGAGACAGTCGGCCGACTGCGGTTTTACTGATGGTAATGCTGGATTACTGCTGGCCCACAAATCTTACGGGTATACTCAATTGGCCCTGCTATGGGTAACTGCTGGCACCAGGACATTTGGCATGCAATTTATGGCTAACTGATGTTATTTTGATGGAAACGAAACTGATGGTTGAAAGTAGGTGAACTACTAATGGCTCATAAATGGCTTACCAACTGTATTCCAGCAATGATTGCACATAACCTATACTTATTTCTCATGAAAGTATGGGTAGCCAACTGTAGGTAATTTGATGGCTATGAAGTGGTACATCAATGGACCATTGCTGGTGAAATTTGGCTTAATATGGTAATTTTTATGGCTCCCACTCTTCGCAGATAGCTTCGTAAAACTACACGTACTTATATGTATATGTAAATTTGTGTGTATAATATAATTACAGATAACGTGATATAATGAGTAGATTATTTGTAAACATATAGTGACGGAAATATCTATGGCAAGTGCTGTATAAACAATATAAGGTGTGGCATAGTGACTGTTAACGTTTTACATGTATGAATGCATATAATTAAAATAAGTAACATAAACAATATTTAACCAACTATAGAAAATTAACATTAAAGGGCTTTTGTTATCTCAGACCACTAAAATATTCGTTAGTGGCGGGAATAGTTACTGTCAGTTTGCACAACCGAATCACTTCTGAATATGCTATATGTAAGCTGTTAGAAAGGATGTAAAATAAAACATCGCTAACATTTTTGTTGAAATATTTCTGGTTTATATAAACTGCAACAAGTTGTGCTCGCAGTGCAATAACATCAAAAATATTACCATTAAAATTTAAGACAAGATGAAAACTCGTTTCGGGAAAATATTCTTGACTTTTTTTTTAATTGCTTGGGTCTAGAAGCTCTAGAAACTGCAAAGATTCTAAACTGGAAAATATGTCGTCTATTTGCTGAATAACTGTGTCAATAATTTTATAATACAGACGCTCACAAAACGTTTTAAGATTACCACCATCACAGTACTTAAAACGTTTCCTGTTCAACTCTTGTGCTTCAGCGTCTGGTTCGGCATTTGTTTGCTCCCAAATATTTCAAAACATTTTCGTTTTGTTTGCAGTAGGTTAGAGAACTTCTTTACTTTCATAGTGCACTACCCAATATCATGTAGCTTATTTTGAAGAATACTGTACAAAACGTTTTTATGAGGGAAAATGTCAGCAAAAACCTTCAAAACAAAATTGAAATTGAAGTCGTTCAATGAAGCTAGAAAACCTTTGGCACATATGGCAGATTCCTGGCCCCTGTTTTCTTCTGGGTCATTGATTTTCTCCAACAGGCAAATAAGATAGTTTCGGTATTCATGTACTGTGTCAACTAAATGCGTCTTAAAATTCCAGCTCCTAACTGTTACTCGTGGCAATCTGTAATCATGAAAGAACTTTGTTCGTTTTGTGGATTCCGTAAGAAATGCCGTCAATCCATTCAATGTATTGAAAAAAAATTCAGCATTCTTTTGTTGACCATGAAGATTTTGACAGCATCGAATTTAACCTGTGAGCCGGGCATTGAAATAAAATTGCCTGGCGACACTTCTGTCTCCCTTTCACTTTTAGGCCATTGAAATGACCAGCTATAATAACAGCACCATCAATCATAGCTTTGAGCGTCTAGTTTTTTCTCGCAGCTCTAATCAGGCACTAATTTGCCAACAACGTTGTAAATGGCCTCAGAAGAGCGATTTTCAGACATCAAAAAACCTCTTAGCCTCTCTTGAACTTTACCATTCTCCCCAGTGTACCGAAATATGCACGAAAGTAGGGCCTGATTGAATATATATACTCTTTCATTAAGGCTTTTGGAAACAAATTAAGTATTTTCAAATTCATTTCTTATGCGTTCACTGGCAACAATGGATACACTAGTAATCAAATTATTTTGTATTAGATTTGACAGTCCCGTAAAAACTGAGGAAGTTTCGAGATGATGTTTCAAAGTTAAATCGTACTGACTGATGAGGTTTATTAGTTAAACATAATTCCCTTCGTTTCTTGAATAATGTTTTNTTTCAAAGTTAAATCGTACTGACTGATGAGGTTTATTAGTTAAACATAATTCCCTTCGTTTCTTGAATAATGTTTTCATCGTTGTGACCTCTGAAAGGAAGTTCCTGCTTTGCTAGATAACAAACAACACCTAGAAAAGTCCCAAGATTTCTCCATTCTTTCTAACAAGACCGCTGTGTAGTTGATGACATATTATTTTGTTCATCAAGCAAGTGGTCAATTCTAATTTTACCAACTTTTTTTCACAAAAGATTGTTTTCAAATGAGCCTGTGAAAAACAATGCTTCTTTAATGCTTNTCTAATTTTACCAACTTTTTTTCACAAAAGATTGTTTTCAAATGAGCCTGTGAAAAACAATGCTTCTTTAATGCTTTCTGCAAATTGTCCATATCACTGCAACCAGTTTTGCTCCACACATTTTTTTTCTATGCCAAAATCAAACATGGCCAACAAAGCAGTTTACAAAGTAATGCACAGCCCGTGAAATACTCATTTTGCAAATACAACTTACTATTAAAATGTCTTGCAAAATATTTCCCTGCAGTGTTTATGTCTAGAGCTGGAAACGGTCTCCCCACCGCCAAAATTAATTTTTCTTTTCAAAAGTAAAATAAGTAAAATCAGTCTTTAAAACAGTACAAATGGCACAGTGGCTGTGCGCTTGGCTGGTGTTGGGTCGAGGGTCCCGTTGCATCCTGGACAGCATAAGCTGCGGAACTCACAGCTTACCTTACAGGGAGATGGCAGTCAAACGCTAGGCGTTGCAGCGCTGTCACACATCCAAAACGGAATAAATTGTACATAATACAGACCCGATTTTTATTCTACACGCCTGTAGAACATTAAAAATCTTCCTTGTACGAAGAAAATGTGTTATTTTTATTTTCATCACTCGCAACAATCTCCGTACGCAAACCAACTGCCGGCGCAGTGTCAGCTGCTGTACCTTCAACTGGCCTTGGCCGATCATTTCCGAAGTAGTCTCACGAAGGCACCCGATCCCTTCCCGACCTTCATGTTACCATGACAACCGGAACCAACAAAGGCGAAGAGAAAACATGAACGAAAAAACAGTAAAACCAAACCCGAAACCCTGGCTGCCGCGCCGTAGAGTGAAGCGTGCGTGTGAGACAGAGGGATATTTGTGGCACAGAGGTCTTTCGCGGTTCGCGAGAGTGAGAATTCACGCGAGCGTAAATTTAAATATAGAAGAATATGGGTTCTCGGGACTGGTAATTAATATATATTACAGCAATAGCACAGGAGAAGCAGTGCCTTCCTAGCGTAGAGTCTATTGAATACCCGCCACTGTTAGTGGTGCCACTTCAGGACCAGCAATGGTGCCGGATGCATGCCAGCTGTTGGCCAACTATTTGGCGGCTTGGCATCTGACTGGAAACCATAATTTGACCATATGTATTTCGCTACACGGATAATAAGGGAAGCCCGCTATGATATGCCCTGCTTCATCCAGGTGGATGCTACTTCTGATCATGAAATAACCCAAAACTTCACAAATGTCCAGATTTGTGCAATTTATTTTATAATCAACTAAGTCAAAGAATATTCTTTTTTTTAAGAAGCAGAGACGAATTTTTACTGACTTGAACTCGCCCTAGCTAATTTCACTACGAAAACCCCGACATTATGTTTTCCGGAACAGCCTGAGCTTGTCTGGAGAAGAGAGAAAAATTAATTAATTTTCTGAAAGTTTAAAATTTTAAGTGTCAGAGATAAAGTAAAGGGAACATATCAGTCACGAGAAAGGCTGCAAATGAAATCTTCTTTGAAAATTAATTACACATTTCCTGTCAGAAATATTAATTACATTTCACACTTTGTTTGGAACTTCCCTGCTGAATTATAATTTCCTGTGCCAAGCATATATCTCTTTCTTAGTGATATTAATTGCTATTAATAATTGAGTTTAGTATTGTTACTTGTGAGTGTTCTTCTGTCACACATCCGCTTCTACACTGTATTTAGTCTCCACACCTCTACACGATATCTACATCTTTACATGTTGTTGTCGCAATCGNTCTACACTGTATTTAGTCTCCACACCTCTACACGATATCTACATCTTTACATGTTGTTGTCGCAATCGTGTAAAATTACATATTGGCGTCGTACGAGCGGGCCTAAAATATCCACGTTCATATTAATTAACACACGTGTAGTGGTGTCGTTGCCGTGTCATTGCTCCGCCCACGATTAAAGCAGCACACTGTAATGTAATTGGTAGCTTACTTCTTTCACATTTTTAATGTTCATTTCTGTGTCACACCAGAAATCTAAAACAACAGCACAATTCTGGCTTTAAGGGTTGTTATGTAGGACACGCGACCTTCATATATGTCTTCATAAGTAGATAGTTGATGCCAACAAACAGTATGGAAATGAAAGCCGCAATCTCAAACAAAATCGTCCATATAAAAGTTGAAATAAGCGGTAGCATTTAAGGGTTTTACAGAGTGGACATTTCGTTTTCCATCATTCCAACAGATGCATTGTGTGATGTTGATATCTGAAGTGGTACGAGATGTCTGCTAGCTTTTCATTGGTTTATGATTATTTAGAAAGCCATAAGTGATTTTACAATAATCGCGGAGACATGAATTGTGGTTCTCAGACTGACGGCTAAACACAAAACTTCCAAGTCTCGTCAATATCTTATTTCAATGGCATTGCGCGAATTCTGCGAGCCCCAGTAAACACAGAAATCGTTCTTACCACTCGGATGCGATCCACCCGGCTGCGCGCGGAAATGACTACAAATGTGTGTCGACGCATATTATCAATATCATATATGCTAAATGAAACATCTTAATTTATTAACATATTTAAGTGATTATAACTTCGCAACAATTCATTTTACAAAAATTAAAAATTAAAATGGTGTTATAAATATATTTATATTAATTTTTTATTTTAGTGGGACATTTTTTTATGAACTCGGTGGTTAGTTATTATATGCGAATAACAATTTTTTTCGCCATTTTTTAAGTGTGTTGTCGTTTTACACAGTCGGATCAATGAGGACATTACGGATATTAAACATCTGTGTGGTGAATGCTGAATGCAAAAATATAACACGGTTGTATTTAATTTTTTGGTGTGCAATTTCTAGATATGACTATTTTTACTGGTCTAAAAGCACGATTAAACTGGAAACCAAGTGTAAATAATTTGTAATTATGCATTGTAACTGAGAAGTTAAGCTGAGTGTAGATTACTGGTTTCATCCTGTGTTTTTTTTTACAATTGGAACAAGAGAACCAATAAAATCTTTAAGCATGACATAATTTGAAACATCGTTTAAAGTGCTGATAATTTAATAAATAACTGAGAAACAATTTTTTCCAGAGGTCAGAAGTGTAATATTAACAATCTGTAATGCTTAGAAAATGTTTCACGTTTGTCAGACGTGATAAAAAATATTATTAATTACATTTTACCTATTATACACAAGATACACATTAAACTGGTTATTTGTCCACTTAAAATGTTTATATTCCTGTAAATAACTTATGTAGGCTAACGTCATCGATTGAACCTCTAGTACAGTAAATGAAGGACTGTTTTGCATCTGAAAGCTAATGAAGGATGTTTGATAACGCCCTTTATAGAGCGACAAACGCATAGCTACTCAACTAACTGTCTTTCTCCAAAGCCTGTGCCATCGCTGGTATCACTGAAATGAAAATCCGGCACGGGTTATATCACCTGGGCGAGCAGGAAACTTCCCTGCTGTTCATCAGGGCAAGAAGAACCCCGAGGACCCTCTTCAGACACTACGTATGCTTAAAGCGCCCCTCTTCCCTCCCGATGTTCAATTAAATGTTTCCCGAAAACTTTTAAGTCCTCGTAAATTACCACGCACTGAGACCCCCTCCTGCCTTTCTTCTCTTCTTTCCTTGGAGCCTTTCAACCTCCCCCTGAACGCGCGAGTTCACTTCACTCCTCGTCGCAATCCCTCTGNGGACACTTCCCTGCTGTTCATCAGGGCAAGAAGAACCCCGAGGACCCTCTTCAGACACTACGTATGCTTAAAGCGCGCCTCTTCCCTCCCGATGTTCAATTAAATGTTTCCCGAAAACTTTTAAGTCCTCGTAAATTACCACGCACTGAGACCCCCTCCTGCCTTTCTGCTCTTCTTTCCTTGGAGCCTTTCAACCTCCCCCTGAACGCGCGAGTTCACTTCACTCCTCGTCGCAATCCCTCTGCGGCCACATTGCGCCTGCCGTAAAGTTACTCGCGACTTTAAAACGTCCCAGTCTCTGCAGACCTGCACAAACGAAATCCTTTGCGTACTTGGTAAAAAAAATGTTTTCTGGCATTATGAGCCATTTTTATAACTAGTTGCAAAATATATGTTTTGTCGCTGCAAGTAAAATACCGAATCTTTACAAGGCACTGTTTTATGAAGCAAATTAAGTTGTGTACGAATCTCCAGGTTTAAAATAAATTTGAAGTCTGCGGTACTTTTTATGTTTTAACTAAACATTGGTTTTATAAATTCCCCCGTAACCTGTCTTAAAAATTTTTATAATTGTCTTGAAAATCTACCTTGAAAAGCTATTAAAACATTTGATTGTCTAAACACAAACTTTTTTTTACAGTATTTACTGGTGATAATGCATTTTTAAGTTAAAATCGTTAATTTGCTTCTGTTTTCTTATGTTGGTCATTAAATAAAATTGTCTGCTTTCTAGCAGAAAGCAAATACGCAAAGGTTATTCCTGAACATAAATGAGATCAGAGGTACATTTAAATGTGTATGATTATGTGTATGTGTATGAGTGTTCGTGTATTTTGAAAGAGGTGAGGGGTAATTACAGCTTACTTACGGAAATTACTTTAAATTAGGTAAAAGAAAATTAAACTTAACATGTATATATATTGCCTATTCAGGATTCTAAATGTTATCTGTTGGTTGGAAACTTACAGCTTAGCATTTGGACTACCGTCACCATACACCTCAATTTATAAAGACTATTCCCATCTATATTAAAGGATTGAAATTTTCATTTAATCCAGGATTTTGCATTAATTTGTACTCCCCCCCACCTTAAAAATTGTTAAAATCAGCGTCCACGTCTTAATTTACCCGTTGCAGGTCGACGATCATCATAACCAAATGGCGTGCAGAATCAGGGCACGATGATTTTTATCAGAGAACTACAGATCACCTGTAAGTATGGTCAGCGTACAAAGCATACACGTTGCCAAAAATTAATAAAGTATTAAAGTTAATTTGAATCTCGCGCATTTTCTTTAAAGGATTCTTGCAAGTGTATCAATAAAGACATCATTGTGGACATAATTCATGGCAATGGATCTCGTAGAAATCTAGAATAATGCGAACAGAAAACAAAACTCGAATGCTTTCATTCTAAAAAGCAAAGACGATAGGAATATCTCCATGAAATAATCTGTTTCCGAATAACTGGTATTTATTTCTATATAAAATTCCAATTTTTACAGGCATAAAACTCATCTGTGGATACCGTCACAGTAAATAATTAGTTTTATATTTAAAGTACTCCTTATATTTTCTCCAAACAGCACTCATATGAGATTATGTTTCCTTATTTATGGCTTGATTACAATCACGCTATATTGATATCATTCTAAGTTAACAAATTTTCGATAGCTTAACAGTAATTTAAAATGTATTTAAAAAAGAACAATTAACCATTTTATTATTGATTTATTTATAAGTATTCTGTTTTAGAAAAGTATTAATAATAGAATAAAAAATAGACATAAAAATAATAATTATAGAAAATTATATTTTTCGCAATAATTACGTGTTTAATTTCAACTCATCTTAACTGGTGTCTTTTTTCCAATACTAACAATTCGTGTTTAGAGGGAATGTGTTTGTCTGCAACAACAATTTTATCACAGTTGTGTAGCACTTATCCTGTAATAAAATGATGGCTTACGATATATAATCGGATACAGTTTGCACATCAGCTATGCTATTAAAGTATTTAACAGTTATAGACTTCTTAAGGCTGCATATCTACAAATGGTATATGTTATCTGTTTAAATATAATTAATATTATTTTGATATTGTTCATACCTGTTAGTATAATCGTGTTTGTAAATTTCAGGGTCTACAGAAAACACTATAATTCCAAGCGCTAATCTAAAAAGACATTCAATGAAGAGACATGTGTCTCCTTTTTCTGAAAATCACACATAAAGTAGGAGCTACGTATTCACTTGTATTTTGTATATTACTTTGCTGAAACTTCAGTTAACAAGATATTATTTTGTACCTCTTCAAACTAAAAATATTTTAACCAACATTATGTGAAATGCTGCCTGCTGTACCGTGGTAAGAAGAATCTAGTTTCCATTTCATGTTAAGTGAAGGTTGATTAGCTCAGCACTAGTTAAGTTAGTCGTGACTGATACCACCCTAGCCCATTAGAGAGAGCTAATCTGTGGATAAAAATTAATCACATTTTAAGGTAAAGAAAATTAATATTTCGAGCTGCAGAACTTTAGAAAATCACTTTAATATAAAAACCATAATTTACCCTTAACATAATATTACAGCGTTGGATAACAGTTCGTCATGAAATTCTGTTTNGTTAATATAAAAACCATAATTTACCCTTAACATAATATTACAGCGTTGGATAACAGTTCGTCATGAAATTCTGTTTAAACAGGCTTGGTCCCATTCCCTAGCCCAGGGATGTAATTCTCTATCAACGAGTTTGTGCGGGAAAGCGCGTCTTCACTTTTTACCGTGAGTTTCGCACTCCGGCAAAGCGCAAATGCCATTACATTAATTAAATCGACAAAAAGTTGTTTGTACAGTGGTTTTCAGGAGGAGGGTGGGGGTTATTCGTTGGAAGGTGATTGGAGGGGTGGAGGATGGGAGCGGCGCACTGGAATTCCCGGCGACCGCCGAATGAGATGCGCAAACATGGGAAAACACAAACATGAGAACGCGTGGGGGGGAGCCCGAGTCCCGCCTCACCCCTGCTGTAACATTGACGAAACCCTCCTCAGCCGTACTTGTTTGCTTGCAGAACTTGCTTGCTGCTGCGGTGGATGTCTCTCCAGCGAGCAGCGAACTGAGTGAGGGAGCGACAGCACNTGCTTGCAGAACTTGCTTGCTGCTGCGGTGGATGTCTCTCCAGCGAGCAGCGAACTGAGTGAGGGAGCGACAGCACCCGCTGTCTAACATCTCCCACACAGCGCCATTCATGGTTACTGTAGATGGCCAGCCGACCACCCTGTCACGAACGAGACGAAATTCCCATTTTATTTTTGAGTCCCAGTTTTACATCATATCAGAATTTCAACACACATTTCTGTATTTGTTAACGGAACATTTTTAAAACTCGTTTTGAGTAAATTACTTATTGTTACACTGTTCACCATTCGCGAAAGTTTGCTTTATAACACATCCCCGGAAAAGTGATAGAGCATGAATATATAAAGTTAACCATAATTCAAGAGTGATAAACGATGGAGGAGCCGTGAGACGTAACTCTTATGATTAGGAGTAGATGTACTGAAATACCTTTGTCACGTTTTGAAACTTCTTTTCTAGAAACATACCTTCCCTAATAATCTTCCAAATAACTAATACATTTTTATTTAGTAAATAACGTAATTTAATATTTTCAATGTAGGCCATGTGCAACACGAGGTAAAAATCTTTGTAGTTATCAAGAGCTACCGGATGCCTCAAATTAACAGTTACAATATTCGTATTAAAATAAGAGAAAATCTTTAAAGCCCATGCGATGGGACTTCATGTATTCAACGCTGTAAGGATAACATTGGGTGCGCGCGGGCGCGTGTACCATTCTGCTATTGTAAGTTCGTTTGCATCCACCAGCGGCAGTACTACATCTGCAGAGAAAATGGCGGCGGCGACTTGGTTTTATTTCGAGCAACGAAAGTGGGATTTAAAGTTTTATCGGAAACGTGAGAACACGATTGAGTGGCAGAGACGATGGAACGCAGAATCTGATACTGCGCCACCGTCAGATCTAATAAAGACGATAACAAGATCAGTTTGAGAACGTGGCAATTTTAAGAGGGGAGGAAACAGTGTGATTTGAAGAAACGACGGCGCGGCAAGGAGAAAACGACATCCGACGAAGGACGTGTGGGAGATGTGTTGCATAAATTCACGCGTTCCCCCGGGAAGTTGAAAGTTCTTAGGGTAAGCTGAATGTTAGTCAGTTGTCAGTTATCAAGGGTCCATCGAATTTTANCCCCGGGAAGTTGAAAGTTCTTAGGGTAAGCTGAATGTTAGTCAGTTGTCAGTTATCAAGGGTCCATCGAATTTTAGAGCAAGTAATGCGGAGGCCCTGCATTCCCACGTTACTATATTCTAGAATATACACGACCCAAATAGGCGTTACGGAATTTTATGAACGGGTCGTGAACATGTAAAACGACAACGAACATTTATGTCTCTTGAGGCAACCTTTGAATTGAATGAAACTGTCAACCGCCATAACTGTGTGTACAGAGCCGATTAAAATTCTCACATCGTAGTAGAGCAAGCTGTTCATCTTCTTGTGTTAACAGTTTGGTGAGGTGTTTCTGCCAGAAGACTTTGAGCAATTATTTTTTGATGGAATGGTGACAGGTGAAATTTATCTTACCATGTTGCAGGGAAGCATTACGCCAGGTGTTAAATAACTACACCCATACGACGATTGCTTTTTGCAGCGGGACGGTGCACCGCAACATTACCATCGAATTTTGTGGTTTCATCTGCATGAAACATTTGTTGGAAGGTGGATAGCATACAATTAATTGTTGGGTATCCACCCAAATCTCCAGGAATAATGCCACTAGACTTTTACCTTTGGGGAACATCGAAGAACACTATGTAGGCCACAAATCCATGAATACTCGACGCCATGAGTGACGCGATTTTGAAAGTCTGTGAATCCACTCCCATGGAGACAGTGGCTAATGTTTGCCGTTCCGTTCTACAGCGTTGCAGACGATTTCTTGCTGTTGATGGAGGTAATTTGGAACATTTGTTATTATAAGTATTATTATTCGCAAATACCCGTAGATTTCCTGCATGCATGCATTCCTATCAGATTACCTTAAATAATTTACCTGTTTTTCCCATTCAAAGAGCATACACATTAACGTGGAGCACCCGATAGTGTTACTTCTACCGCAATACCATCGGTAAAAATTAATATACAAATGATTATATATATAATTTATGCTTGTATAAGAGGCTGCAGTTTCATTTAAATTTTAAATACGAAATTCAGAAAAACAAAAATACAAATTATTTTCCAGAATGTTCTAAGTTACAATTTCAGATTGCATTACTTTCAATTCTTAAAGAGGTACAGACTACCACGTTAATCTACGAAGCACATTGCACAGTTTGACACTACCAAAAATTTCTTTTGTGATAAAAGTACTTTCACATACCCTCATATATTCGAAAAACTGAAATGAAAAATAGAGTTTCTAACTCTTCGAAAAAAAAGTATATACTTTTGTTCACGCTGAATTTCTTATGTGTTTCTCCAATACGCATCCCAATTTTCATTAAAGGGCAATTATTATATAAACGTGAAGTAGTAGAGAACAATTTAGGCGCATTAGTAAGTTTTCAAAGCATTTTTTTTGTTTGCTTTCTAAACAGATGCTTTTTCTAACGTGAGCCTTTCGGTCTGTATGAATTCCATAGCCACACTTCCCTTTCCGAAGAGCTCTTACCACACGATAACGATAAATTACGAATATTGACTAATAACACGTGATTGCGGTTGCACAATTGTATATTTTTCGTAATGTGCAAACTTTTCAGTAAGAATGTTTCTCACCCAACCATACAGATGTTCTTCGTGTGATAGTTCTCTCGAGAAGTGTGGCCATATGCCATTACGTTATTACATCTTACCCTTTTCCCAATTGCCACACGCAGAAAATTTGTACGTGATTAACATTTTTGTAAACACCAAGAAATATATACATTTGAAGAGCGACGACTATTTCTGGATATGCATCATGCTTCCTCTTTCAGTAATATGAGTACTCTTACGTCAAATAGAAGAACTGTTTAAACATGGAAAAAGACCATCCAACTTTAAAACTCATAAATCAAATAAATTTCACAAATAATATAAGCGTAATTAAATACCTAGTTTTATAATGCGATAGTTGCAGTAAAACAACATAAAAATTTTCATNTAATGCGATAGTTGCAGTAAAACAACATAAAATTTTTCAGAACTGTTAATAGAACTACTTTCGAAATAGGAAACTTAATTTGACACACATTTCATTCTTTAATTATCCCTTATTTCGACTGTGGCATCTGTACTTCTCTTTCCACTTTTCGTAAGTAGAAGGGAAATGAGCATTCTGGTGCAGTGACTGGAGCAATAATGGCTACTATCATGGAATTTCCTTTTCTCACTTTTTCCCTCAAAATTTCCTTTTCTCCTCAAAAAGCATCAAAATCCCCAGAATTTCCCTAAAAATTTATATAATTTCTCTCAAATTGCATGCAAAAAAAATTTGCTTTGCTCAAAGCAGTTGACACCAGCACCATTTGCTCAATGCGGCACAATGCAGTTGATTTTGTGCAAATGGCAGCCGCATTGAACACACATTTCCAACCACCTTGCACTCTGACATTCCATGTCAAAACCAACCATCTCGTTTCGAGAATGTTCTAGTTCATCGCCCTGTCATGCTACTTCATGGTGGGTCACCCCACCTTGTCACAAGCATATTATACTACATATGCCAAGTATGCCTATGCTTATNGTGCTACTTCATGGTGGGTCACCCCACCTTGTCACAAGCATATTATACTACATATGCCAAGTATGCCTATGCTTATCGCTCCTATGCTAATAATGCCAAGTACAGTATGTCTATATATATGACTCTAATGTACTTATACGCATAGATAGCCATAACTTCCGAGCTGTTTAAGATATAGCCNGTATGTCTATATATATGACTCTAATGTACTTATACGCATAGATAGCCATAACTTCCGAGCTGTTTAAGATATAGCCGCCAAATTCATACCATAGGCATCGCACCTGATATGTATCAGGTTGGTAGGGTTAATTATGCCCTAATGTCCTTTATAAGCACAGTCGGCTACCATTTTACATACACTGAGACTATTGCCATCAAATTCCATTCATAGGCATCACTCCCAACTCCGATGTAGGCAATACAGTCAATTCAGCCTTAACTCATCTTATAAGTATAGTTGACTGACATTTTCCATCCACTGATGCTATAGACACCAAATTCATATCATAGCAAAGCTCCCGATGTCGGCCAGGGTGGTGGGGTCAATTATTCTTTAAGCCCACTTATAAACTTAGTTGACCACCATTCTCCAACTGCTGAAGCTATAGTTGCCAAATTCCAATTATGTCCATTGCTCTCGATTTCAAACAAGGTTGTAAGTCAATTGCACCTTAACCCCTCTTATAAGCATTGTTTGCAGCCATTTTCCATCCACTTAAACTATAGCCACAAAATTAATTTCATAGGCTTTGCCCTGGATATCGACAAGGATGGCTGGGGCAATTATACCTTAGCCTCTCTCATAAGCATAGTCAGCTGCCATTTCTCATCCACTGAAGCTATAACAATTAAATTCATATCATTGGCATTACTCGCCAGTTCGATGAAGGCAATACAGTCAGTTAAGTCGTAAGATTTCTTATAAACATATATGTTTGCCCTTTGCTATATATGAAAGTTACAGCCATCAAATTCATATTACAGGTATCACCCCTGACTGCAATCAAGGGGATCTGGACAATTAGTGCCTAATCCGTGTTATCAGCATGGTAGGACGCCATTTCCAAACAACTTTATTTCGGGTTATATGTAACAACCGGCCAAACATACAAAGAAAATAAAATTAGAATACATACAACTGCGTCTCAAGCATGATGTAGTTGTTAGTAGTTACCGGTGCATGTGGAACTGTAGGGTTCAAAATAGCACACATACACACCAATTTACATGCACATGAGAATCAACCACCATCACTCATCGTCTGCTTGCCTCCCTTTGCCCACCACCATCCTGCCTGTATGTAACAAACAAAAATATATACATAAATAAAAATTAGGATGAGTAACACACAACAACAAAAAACCATACCCGAAAAAAAGAACTATGTATATACAGTTGCATCGCCAGCAGGTCGTTTGTAGTCGTGGGTTACTCGATAGTCTAATTTAAAGAGTGGTTTTTAATTTAAGAAGTATAATATTTAAAAACACCTTGGCTACCTTCGAAATTACGAGCAGCACTTTCGTAAGAGTTATTAATGTTCCTGGCGTACAAAGGCACTTTTCTATGAACAATAACATACCTTTAGCATATGGTCCTCACATATTTAAGATATATTGGCATACCTGTATAGTTATATTAGAATGCACAATGGAAACTAATGTCCAAGTGCTAATAAATATGCAATGATGCCACTTCAATTAGGGATTAATTCATTCAATAAAAATATCAGTATAGAATTAAATGCGGGTGGTTTCACCCAAAACCATTTTCTCTTCAAGACTTTAAATCTTCTTACACGTGTCGGATTATTTAAATGTCGGTTTACTTTAGCGATTCAGAGTCAACAAAAGCAATATTTCCCAAAATTCCTTTAAATTTATTGTAAAAGCGGTAATCAGTGCGTACACGATTTATTACAGCACCCGGACTCATGTAACATCGCACACAGAAACACACATTATCTGTTCGAGAATTTTTGGGTGATTGTTTACAAGTACATGCCATACAGTTCCAATATACAGGCCCGAACCTTGCCTCTTTTTGGAGGAAAAAGCTTAGCTGACAACTAAAAGTTGTAAAAACTGTAGAAAAATTTCTTAATGTAATAGCAGCAGAAGTATATGATGGGTTTATAGAAAAAATTGTAATTCCTATATGATTCGTCCCTCTTTGCCTTAAATGCCTATGTTGTAGCTCTAGTTACTTATTGTCGCAAAAAAAAATTTTACATACACACTTTACTATTTTACAATTATTGGATGCTTCTCCATGGACGTTCTTTGTATTATATTAAAAATCTCCAACCCACGATATAAAATGCTATTTAAATAAACCACCAAATACTGTGTGGTTTACTCATTTGGCGCTTAAAGTGCATTGCAGAGTTTTTGAAATACAAGCTTTTTATCAAACTATCAAAGCTCACGCTATTTATCTAAGAAAATAAAACACATTTCAGATCGGGCTCTTATAACACAACTGCTAGAAGTTCGCAGTCTACAACTTATTGACTTGTATACTTTTGCCAAAAAGAAACATAACGCAATGTGAGTAACGAGACTAGTAATGTTAATTATAATTATTCAATTGTAAATGCATTGCACATGACTAGTTAATGCTATTCGCTTCCCTGTGATATGATATACAGGCAGGGTCATAGGGTACGAGTTACCTTTTCCTGGCACAGACCATAGGTTTCTTGGGTGTTGATTAGGGGTAGAACAATAACGTTCACCCAGTAAATGTTTTAAAATGTTTATGTTTTGCGAGAAAACAAACAAACAGATATTAAACTCCGAGACAGTGTACCCGCGACTTGGGGGCCTTAAAGGCGAATTAAAGAACTCTTGCTAACTACTGCCGACTTTATTTGGGGGGGGTGCTACATGTCGGGGAATGTTCTTTGTGCTGTGCGATGCTGATACTTAGCTGTACTTGTAGTTCTGGGTGTTTCGATAGTAGGTTGAGGTCCGGCAAGCCCTTGCTTCGGTGGCGGCTCTCCATGACTGCTGTTCCGGGTTCTCTTCTCGGCGAATACACAACGCTACTCACCTCCCGCGTTTTCTAGATCCGACTGGTTGACTTACACGACTGGCTCACTCTTCTCTTTGCGTGGTGCCCCTCACTGAGGCTAACACTCTACTCCCACTCTCGTTATTGCACTCTGCATCCTGATGAGGTCCTCATGGTGAGACCCCATCGCCTTCCGGTGCGGATTACAACTGACTCTACATTACTGATTCTGCCGGGGTCCTATCCCCAGCCTGGGCTGAATGACTCACTCGACTGCCTCACATCCCGGTGTGGTGATATGACTGACCCCTCGTCCCGACTGCCGCCTTCTCGGCGCGGGGTATGACTGATCCGACTGATCCCCTCCTTTTCACTGAAGTTGGCTTTTAATCTCTTTTGAAGCGCCCCACCCCCAGATCCTCACACATGTCACAGTCATTGGGGGATGGCCACCTGTGGCCNGAAGTTGGCTTTTAATCTCTTTTGAAGCGCCCCACCCCCAGATCCTCACACATGTCACAGTCATTGGGGGATGGCCACCTGTGGCCATACTGCCAAACACTGTCAGCCCTTTTCTCATGTACCTCTGCATTACTTCGGCATGTGTTAATGTTTTCACACATTTTGCTGGGGTAGGGGTGAGGGCCCATGTCAGTACCGCAAAACACTGTCAGCCCTTTTCTCTTTCTCGTATATCTCACCTTCAGGGTGGGTCGGCGATAGTATAGCTGCTGACAGCCTAGGCACGTGTCTTAATTCCCTCATGGGCGAAATGCTAGTTAACCTCGGCATAACCTTGGTACATCTTAATTGCCTATCCACCCTTGGGCTGACCTGGCCTCATGGCACATGTGTATACTGGGGGGCTCTAGCAGGGGGTAAGATAACAAGAAGGGTGGTGTGT
>NQII01003859.1:117340-235047 GCA_002778355.1 Clitarchus hookeri | reverse complement strand
TATATATATATATATATATATATATATATATATATATATTAGGGATGTCAAAGTCGATTCCTTGATACCCTCGATTATTACAGGTATCGAAGAATCGAGAATCGAACGGTTAATTTTTATAAATCCTTGTCCACCTTCACCTGAATTTTTGAGGTTATGTTGCACAGAAACAGGTCTTTGGTTTTCCATATAGGCTGAACCTGTACCGAACTCATGTCGATTGACAGGAATTAACGTATACTTTTGCTGGTTCCGGCAAAATTCATATTTAACTAAAGCCGAAAATGTCCGCTACTATAATATTTCGAATATTTTTTTTTTATTATCCGCCGTAAAAGTTATTTATTCCCGTCACTAAAAATTGCATTCAATGATGGTTCGACTATGAAAGAATTAAGATAATATTCATATATTCAATACATACGACACTACACAATCTATTAGGGAACCATACTTAAACTTTTAACAAGTCTAGCTACAAATTTTCTAACATACCTTATAAGCGGCCTATATTTTCGTGAGCCCTTAAAACATTAAACCCTATTAAGTTTTCA
Organism: Clitarchus hookeri; assembly: GCA_002778355.1. NCBI lineage: Eukaryota > Metazoa > Arthropoda > Insecta > Phasmatodea > Phasmatidae > Clitarchus > Clitarchus hookeri. The sequence continues at coordinate 234,493 of NQII01003859.1, read as the reverse complement.
ACGGTTACAGAGGTTTTTATTTTAATTTTCCAATTACATACTTGCTTATCACAGCACCGATCCACGGACAACGAAGATGATGAGTTGTAAATGAAACACGACACAATAGGTATCATATTATGAGGTCTCCATAAAAGTATGGTCTACAGATCCACACTGAACAAATGTATGATAAAACTGAATTAATTTTCAACGCACTCTCACTCACTGCCATCTGCTTTTACCGTTTTACCGCGTAGCCATGGCGTACTAAACTCGTTACGCACTGTAATCAGGAATTGTTCCAATGCAGATTTTGATATCATAAATTACACACCACGTAGAAACGTCTACATGTTTAAGCAACCGTTAAACTGCATATGTGTGAGATGGAAACTGATTTATTTAAAAACGGTTGCAAAACGCTTTATTGTGTGGGAAAGAATCACATTCTGTACGTCGGCAGCCATGTTGGCAATGGGCGGACTGCGGAGTGTAAGCAGTAGGCAGCAGTTGTGCCATATTTTCATGAAAGTGATTCGCCGGGCAACGTTTCCACACCAAATACATACTTTTGTATGAATTTTTTCTTTCAACTAGTTAAAAATGTTAATATAAATAATAAAAAATTATCCATCAAAACAACACAGAGATAAGAAATAAAAGTTAATGTATAGATGAAGAACAGATACATTTTTCGTATCGTAGATATTTCCTGTTTGTGACATTTTCGTTTTTGAGGTAGTGGAATTTTCCAATACGTTTTTTTTGTAGTGGAATTTTCAAATGTATGAAACTTCTTAAAATGTTGTTTACACGTTTTTATCAAATTATTGACTATTATTACTTATGGTTCCAAAACTATGTAGTATCTTTGGTATGTTACAGTTTTTTTTTTCTCGCTAGACACACATTAACTCTTAAATTCATTATTCTATGGTTTTGGTTTGTTGTTGATGTTAAGCGGAAGTGTATGAATTGTGAACACGTGTGTGTTTTGTAGGCTTGTGACTTGATGGAAATAGTAATGCATGCTACATAGTGGTGAATGAAGACATGACAAGTCAAGTGTGGGACTACTTTAATATTGATTCTATTGATGGAAACTTTGCGGTATGTACATTATGTTCAACTCCAATATCACGTGGTGGCAAAAGCCACACTACCAGCAATTTGATGAAGCACCTAATGATTAAACACAGTATTTGCATTTCCAACACATCTAAAAAACAGAAAGTGCAAAATGTTCCGAATTCAACTTCATCAAAAATTTTAGCCGGCCAGCTTGTTGATGAGTCTAACTTTGAAACCAAAAATGATGCAGTTACTCCATCAAGTTCCACTGCTAGCTTCAACCTGTATTACGGTAGTGCTGTTCAGAAATACCCTAACAAATTAGTTCAGCCAACTTTGTTTGGATTTATCGACAGCAAACGGCAATTCAAACCGGGTGAGCCTCGCAGAAAAACCATTACAGAAAAAAATTGGCAATATTATTTGCTTGGACAACAGACCATTTAGTATTGTAGAAGCGAAAGGTTTTCAAGAACTTATAAACACTCTGGAACCAATGTATAATATGCCTTCCCGGAACTATTTTACAGGTAAAGAATACCAGAATTGTATGCTGCAACAAAAGAAAAAGTGGTTAGAATCCTTTGTGAAGCTAAAAACGTATCTGTTACCACCGACATGTGGTCTTCGTCTGTGAATGATGACTATTTGAGCATAACTGCTCATTTTGTTAATGTATAATGCATATTACACATTAAACCACATTTGCTTAGAAGTTGTACCCTTCCCAGAAGCTGGTGTAATATGTGACAGTAAACGTAATAGGCTGGACCCTGAGAGACTGAAAATGTTGGTCTTTTTTAACAAAACCTTGTAAAACTGTTCTCCAAATATGGGCCAGACTTCATGGGAATTTTTTTTTTATAGTATTGCTGTATATTATAATCACATTCTAGTTATATCTGTAAGTTTTGGTTCATTTTTCATTTTTGACAGGTAAGAAACTGTATACAGCAAGAAATACATATTTGTGTAAAAGTTTATTTACTTTTTTTGTGTTTTCATGTTTCTATTTTTAGTAAGTATTTTTTTTTTCAACAGATATTACTGACAAAATCTTTNAGTAAGTAAATGTTTATGTTTTTTTTTAGTTCAACAGATATTATTGACAAAATCTTCTTGGAATTGTAATTGGAATTGAGGTAGATTTTCTGCATAGGTATCGAGAATCGGAATCGAGAAAAAATTGGTATTGTGACATCCCTTGTACATATGTATATGTCGCAGGGACATGATAAAACCGGAGATTTGATAAAACCCCTAAGGTAGATGATAAATTCACGGAAGATGTTAAAATGACAACTCTGTGGGGTGATTTCCCTAAAGAAAGTAAGTGATTTGATCAAGTACCTTAACTGTTTTAGTGAAATGATGTTACACTTGAAGCTGGTAGCCTCATTACCTATAGAAAATTGCCGGTTATTCTTGAAATGACCATAACACCAGTAGTGAACCTTCCTGCTGGCGCTGGGGCTCGGCCACGGTGCGTAATTTATGGCTACGCTTTGGGCAAGTCCTGACTTATTTAGTTCATCATTTCACTAAAACAGTTAAGGGACCTGATCAAATTACTTACTTTCTGTAGGGAAATCACCCCACAGAGTTGTCATTTTAACATCTTCCGTGAATTGATCATCTACCTTAGGGATTTGATCAAATCTNATATATATATATATATATATATACAAACAAATAGAGAGAGAGAGAGAGAGAGAGAGAGAGTCACAAATGAAACAGTGGTGATGATTGCATTGCCAACGTTGATTTGAAACCATATATATTTAACTGAAATTTATAATAAAGGTTCCTTTTGAGAGGTTTTTCATTTTCTGTGTTAATATTCCCGTCACTGAAAAATTTCATGTAAGCATACAATAAATGAAACTGTGAGAGAGCTAGACCAGACAACTGATAGCATCAACAAACAATGAAATTTTCATTTTTCCAAAATAACGTAAAAGTATACATGAAAAGTATTTTATTGTATTTATTAGCATCCAATGTTTTGTAGACTGACTATAACAATACAGTAGGTCGGAGCAAACATAATAAAAGTAAATATAAAGGAATTTATATTAAGACATTTACTAATGATTTATTCAGAAGCTATGGTTAATCATTGAACAGTTTGTTTAAAATCATTCTGCTGCCATCTCTTGGTACATATGCAAGGCTAGCTGTGACGCTGCGACATGTCACAGGCAGCTGAAATGAACTGTGACAAAAGAAGCTGCTTTGCTTGTAACAGTTCATTTCACAAGCTGTGACCTATCATTATGTGATATCTCGGTCACAGATATTTCAATGACTTTATCTGGGTTTGCAATAAAATGATTATACTTTAAAAATTATGCAGTAAGCACGGATCTGGCATTCAGAAACACGTCTTCAGTATTTGCAGTTTCCAATTAATGTTTTAATTCGTAATTTCAGCCAATGGAAACAGGTGACAAGCCTGCCATGTTTACTTTTGTTTCTAACCTAACCTTGTATATCACAACCATTTTTAAACCAGATCATACTTCAAAACCGACATTTTCTATCTGATAAGTTTATTTTTGTGAACAAATAAAATCGTAAACATGCGCAGACAGTAGTAGGAAAAGGAAGAGTTCACGTGACTGCTGGCTGCGGAGCCACGGCGGCCATCTTGAATGACGTCACGTGGCAACCTCCTGCTCTGTCATTTCTCGTCAGGTGTGGCCATCTTGAATTCCCCTTTTTTCCATTTGAATTTCCCTTTTTTCCCCTCTGGATATTTCCCTTTGTTCCCTCCCGCTCTATCATTCCACCACGGCACTTCACGCTCTTGCATTCCGATTAGTTTTCTCCCGTTATTTCATTCCGATTTTTTTTCTCGTGCTGTCATTCTTTCCTCTTGTCTGTTCTATCCCTAGGGGGGGAGGGAGTTTTCTCATATTCCTCCTAGTCTCCTTTATATTTCTCTCTTGTGTTTTTATTTTTTCTCGTGCTCTGTCATTCCTTCCTGCCTCGTCCGTTATATCCCTAGGGGGTGTTCTCATATTCCTCCCAGTCTCCTTTATTTCCGTCCTTTCCTATATCTTGCTTTTCGCGTCCTCCATCTTGTTTGTCGTCGCCGTAGTTTGCTGTAGGCGTCCATCTTGAATGCCCGCCACCAATTGTCTGCTACAGGCGGCCATATTTGATTCCCGCACCCGCCACCAGAGTGTGCTAAGCCGTCTTTAATTCCCGTGCCTGCTGCCATCTTTGATTCTCGCGCCTGCCACCAGAGTATTTTTGGAGTTCTACAGTAGGCGGCTAGGAGCGCTGGTTTCGGCGTTGCCATTTTGTGCATATGAGTTGGTCCACTCGTCGTCAGCAGGGGCGTGCTAGCACAGAGGAGGGGAGTTAAATTGGCAGCAGCCAGGAGCGCTGGGAATTTTTTTTTAGGTGTTTCGGAAGTCAAAAAATGCAGGAGGCATGCGGGATCGTCCCAGCACCCCTTGGGTCGCCATTCCAGCATCTTGACCACACGACCACCTTTACATGCGATGTGTTAGGAGATGAAAAAAAACTTGTAATCGCGAGAAAATAAAATTGTATGGTTTTCTCATAATCCTTCTGAATTCGCCTATCATCATTGCAAGGTTAGGATAAGAAATAAAGTAAATACTCGCATTGGCCTACGCACTCACCAGATAATAAATTTGTCATCGCGAAAAAAAAAGTTGTTTAATTTTGAATGTACACATAGGAAAAAATTCCAGGCACCGCACGCTCGCACACTTAATATGGGTAAAAGTTATACTTTAGTTTCCGCGCCTGCTACCTGACTGCTGGCTGCGGAAGTGCGGACAGGCTGGAATACTGGCGGGTTTTCTCATATCCCTTCTAGTCTCATATCACCTGGTTTCCTAGCGGTTTATAGCGGGGACGAGTCTCATGCTCTACCATTCCACCTTGGTTTTCTCATATTCCTTCTGGCCTCCTTTCACCTAGTGCCCTGGTGGGGAAGTCTCATGCTCTGTCATTCCACCTTGGTTTCGAAAACTTAACAATGAAGTTCGAGCGCCAGGTAGGCGGACCCATTAAGCATAATACAATACGTCACCAAATAACAACGCGATTTTTTTTTCAGATATTAAAACTACATGAGCCCAAGGTTTTTTTTTGTGTTCGAGGCATGGCAATACGGGCGACAACAAGCGCGCTCAACGTCCCATAGTTCATAGGCGCAAGGCGCTGAACCGACGTGCAGTGCTTCCGACGTCATGCTTTCCCGTGCAAATAAGATCTGTAACAGTAGCTCTTTATTGCACGCGATGAAAGCCTACATATGTAGCCTAACTACGACTATAAGGTTTTACTTTTCTCCTACCTTTTAAGGAAACTGCGTAGTCAAGCTCTAAAAATAAAATTTTTTTTTACAACTTTTTACGATTTTTTTTTTAAATTTATTAAATATGATAAAAATAAAACTGCACGGGGTTAGATACTTGGCTTTAATCTTTTCTGGCAAAATGTATTTCCAGGATATTTATTTGCTGAGATACGCACAAACGTGCAAACAACGAATGCGCAGGAAATATACCCGGACCACTATCAAGTGTAACGCCTCAAATAACGGCTACTTATTCCTGTCACAGTTATCTCAGTTTATTTTTGCAATGTGTATGTTAACGTAATATTTATTCGTTTTATTTGTTATTTGTTTGTGTACAAATATATTTTATTTACTCCAGCTCTAATTCATATTATTAATTGCAAGTTGTTTTAACCTCAGATAACGTATTTCCATGTTATTATGTTTGCGAGTGTTTCAGTTTTCATTCACAAAGTTATTTTTATGTGGGCCGTTTTGCATACAGGAGTTTGTTGATTTGGTTGCTATGGTAACGCAAGACGTATGTGTAAATTATGATGTAGCCGTCTCGTGATTGGCGCGATGTTTAAAGGCCTCGTTTAAGTAGGCAGTTTTTAAGGCTTTTAGCTATCTTTGTTTTTCCGCCAGGCAGGCGATGACCTAGCGGGTCGTCGGCCTGAGTGATATTTTATTTTGCTGGTTGATTGGCTGAGTCCCGTACATAAACGCAGACTGCCGATTGGGCGAATACGCGCGGCATCTGAAGAGGAATATCACTAGCTACCTTCGCGTATTATTTTTAAAGCCAAGTTTGAGCTACCGTGATTGCGTGTGGTACGGCAAAGACTCTAGTGACGTACGTAAGGCTCGAAAGCCTAGTGAGGGAAGAATAAGGCCCACGACCAACGGAACCAGCTACAGATGTTATCAAGAGTTGCTGCAGTAATCAAGATTAAAATAAGTATGCTGAATTTTCGACACAGATACTACGCCTGTTAGATAATTAATGATTTTTGAGAAACTAATCGGGCTTACCTTACGCTATCTTGTATCATCATTTTTGTTAAAGTTGCTCTACCTATGTGCCTACGGAGCCCCTGGACTGAGTTCTCATGTTCTCCCAACTGAGTCGGTGTGATAAAATTATTTCTTAATTTAATTTACATATTTTGAAATAATTTAAAGCAACTGAAGAGGTTTAATTACGTTTTGAATTGCAAATAAGAAATACTTACGAGAGGACTACACTCATAGTTGCGGCCACACAAAGCAAAGTAAATTTTGAAGAAGAAGAAGAAAAGTTGCTACCAAATACATGCATTGATAGTCATTTAGTTCACAATTTTTCTACCTAAATATTTATTTTTCAACTAAATTACAGTTATTTCCACTCAGGTCTCTGTGAGTATTTTTTTTTTATCAGTAGCTAGTGGTAGTTTTGATTTGTGTCTTCCTAGTGTCTCTTGTATGTTGTTGGTAGCCTACGGAGATTGGCTGTTGCAAGCGTTCCTGAGCTACAAATATCTTTGGCAAGATCAATCTGGGGTGTTTCCTTGTGTGCGCGCGTATGTGTGTGTGTTTGTTGCCTGCCTGTCTACAAATTCTACACAAATCTCCATTGAAAATAAATTTTAATATATTGCGCCTATAAATAATATTTTTTCCGTTTTTTATGCCTGGTGGGTAATCTGCGGGGGAGGGTATTATAAACTTAACCAGAACTTTAAAACAATCTACATTTCCATGGCTTATCGGGGATTCGAACCCGTAAGCTCGTTGGGAAACGCCTTAACGGCTTAATTAACACATTTTTACACTTTCGAATTATAAATAAAATTACAATGTTTATATATATGTATATATTTAGATCACTTGCGTGACAATGCCATTTTATTCATTAATGGTTTCCAGCAACAGTAAAGAAAATATAAGCTAAAATACATATTTTGGCAATTTAAGGGTTTTATAAATAAAATTTATAAGTATAGCTCGCATACGGCAGTTCTCCAAGCAGGAGGCTTCCTTCCAAAGACATGGCATACGTGTTCGTCTAACATAATAACTCTCAATATAGATCTGCGATAAATAATGAATAATGGTACGCATTTTACGGTTCTTTCATTTGCGGTGGGGATTGTTATGTTCCTTAACACTTACTAAATAATATTTCAAGAGTGAATTCTTATTTCTCGTATTATTTTCCTTTGAGGCCCTGTAAACAATGCGGGATTGCAAAATATCCTTAACTTTGTTTTTATTAATACGTACTATCGAATTTATAATTATCAAGCGTAACATTACGAGATTTTGGTTGCATGGTTTTTACGTTGTTAAATGTGTGTGATATGTTTCGTGTTACACAGTTTATAAATACGAGTCAATTTTTACAAATAAGATGATTTATTTTGAGAAGTGATGCCATTGTGCAACTCAGAACATAGTATTATATCACACTTAAAAAAATTCATATACATTTTTTTAATGGTTTTGTTTGCGTAAATTTCCATTTAGGACTTTCCGTAAGTTTTTGTACAATAAAGTTACTACTGCCTTTGGGTTTCCTCAGCTTGATTTTCGAAACTTGTTTAGTTGTAAAATTTTGGTATTTAATTATGCAGAAACTATTTGTGATGCCTGTAATCTGAAAGTGTGCAATACAAGTATAAAACTGTTAACATTTGGTTTTACAACGCAATTTAAAAAACCGTGCTACACGGTTTTGAGTTTTTTTTAAAATGCGAATGCAGGAAGTCATAAATGCGTAAACTGTACTGTTTGTGTGTGATAATTGCTGAAAAATGTAAATAGCCTGTCGTATTTGTGAACTTTTCTTTACCACGTCAGTAGAGTAGGTGGCTCCCCTACACAGTATTTATGAAAAAGAAAAGAATGTATATCTAAAGAAAACGAGAACTTTCATCGTGGCGTTGACATAGCCTTTTTAGACTGCATAATACATAAGTTAAACATTAAATTTAAATATTACGGTATATGTACAGAACGCTTTGTAGCACTGGGGAAAATAATCATATAAAAAGTTTTTTTTTAAAACTTTGTAATTAAAGAATTTTGTGGCAGTCGACCTCGGTGGCGCTGTTGGAACGACTGCATACGTTGCGAAAGGTCCTGGGTTCGAATCCTTGGCAAGGTATGAACGTGTGTTGTTTTTATTTGTAAGATTTGGTTTGACTTTTATGTGCAAGAGGGCCACCACCTTCCCACGGATCAGCCAACGGGCGTTTGCGAACAAAAATGAAAAGAAAATTTCGTGACAGGCTTTTTGGACGCTAATGAATGGATCGGCAGTTCGTCACTGGGCAAGCGTCATCGCCTTCGACTGTGTGTGCCCGTATTTTGCATACATAAACAAATCGTCGTCCACTATCGTGCTTGCATTTGCGTCGCCTATTACAGTTGGACATGGTCGATGCACCACTACAATTTATCCCCTTCGCAGCCTATAGTGCAGGACACTGCTTGTTCCTCTCAGATCGAGAGCGATTAATTTCCTCTTCGTTCGAGACCGGAAATAACGCAATTTGCAGCATGTTCCTGTCCCTGTCTCCCCATTCANTGTGTTTGTTGCCTGCCTGTCTACAAATTCTACACAAATCTCCATTGAAAATAAATTTTAATATATTGCGCCTATAAATAATATTTTTTCCGTTTTTTATGCCTGGTGGGTAATCTGCGGGGGAGGGTATTATAAACTTAACCAGAACTTTAAAACAATCTACATTTCCATGGCTTATCGGGGATTCGAACCCGTAAGCTCGTTGGGAAACGCCTTAACGGCTTAATTAACACATTTTTACACTTTCGAATTATAAATAAAATTACAATGTTTATATATATGTATATATTTAGATCACTTGCGTGACAATGCCATTTTATTCATTAATGGTTTCCAGCAACAGTAAAGAAAATATAAGCTAAAATACATATTTTGGCAATTTAAGGGTTTTATAAATAAAATTTATAAGTATAGCTCGCATACGGCAGTTCTCCAAGCAGGAGGCTTCCTTCCAAAGACATGGCATACGTGTTCGTCTAACATAATAACTCTCAATATAGATCTGCGATAAATAATGAATAATGGTACGCATTTTACGGTTCTTTCATTTGCGGTGGGGATTGGTATGTTCCTTAACACTTACTAAATAATATTTCAAGAGTGAATTCTTATTTCTCGTATTATTTTCCTTTGAGGCCCTGTAAACAATGCGGGATTGCAAAATATCCTTAACTTTGTTTTTATTAATACGTACTATCGAATTTATAATTATCAAGCGTAACATTACGAGATTTTGGTTGTATGGTTTTTACGTTGTTAAATGTGTGTCCTATTTTTCGTGTTACACAGTTTATAAATACTAGTCAATTTTTACAAATCAGATGATTTATTTTGAGAAGTGATGCCATGGTGCAACTCAGAACATAGTATTATATCACACTTAAAAAAATTCATATACATTTTTAAAATTGTTTTGTTTGCGTAAATTTCCATTTAGAACTTTCCATAAGTTTTTGTACAATAAAGTTACTACTGCATTTGGGCTTCCTCAGCTTGATTTTCGAAACTTGTTTAGTTGTAACACTTTGGTATTTAATTATGCAGAAACTATTTGTGATGCCTGTAATCTGAAAGAGTGCAATAAATGTATAAAACTGTTAACATTTGGTTTTACAACGCAATTTAAAAAACCGTACTACACGGTTTTGAGTTTTTTTTAAATGCGAATGTAGGAAGTCATAAATGCGTAAACTGTACTGTTTGTGCGTGATTATTGCTGAATGGTGTAAATAGCTTGTCGAATTTGTGAACTTTTCTTTACCACGTCAGTAGAGTAGGTGGCTCCCCTCCACAGTTTTTATGAAAAAAAGAAAAGAATGTATATCTAAAGAAAACGAGAACTTTCATCGTGGCGTTGACATAGCCTTTTTAGACTGCATAATACATAAGTTAAACATTAAATTGATATATTACGGTATATGTACAGAACGCTTTGTAGCACTTGGGAAAATAATCATATAAAAAGTTTTTTTAAAAACTTTGTAATTAAAGAATTTCGTGGCAGTCGACCTCAGTGGCGCTGTTGGAACGACTGCATACGTTGCGAAAGGTCCTGGGTTCGAATCCTTGGCAAGGTATGAACGTGTGTNACGACTGCATACGTTGCGAAAGGTCCTGGGTTCGAATCCTTGGCAAGGTATGAACGTGTGTTGTTTTTATTTGTAATATTTGGTTTGACTTTTATGTGCAAGAGGGCCACCACCTTCCCGCGGATCAGCCAACGGGCGTTTGCGAACAAAAATGAAAAGAAAATTTCGTGACAGGCTTTGTGGACGCTAATGAATGGATCGGCAGTTCGTCACTGGGCAAGCGTCATCGCCTTCGACTGTGTGTGCCCGTATTTTGCCTATACAAAAAAACCATCGCCCACTATCGTGCTTGCTTTTGCGTTGCCTATTACAGTTGGACATGGTCGATGCCCCACTACAATTTATCCCCTTCGCAGCCTATAGTGCAGGACTTTGCTTGTTCCTCTCAGATCGAGATCGATTAATTTCCTCTTCGTTCGAGACCGGAAATAACGCAATTTGCAGCATGTTCCTGTCCCTGTCTCCCCATTCACACCTGACCCCCCCCCCACCATCACCATCCGCAAACCTGTTCCAACTCCACCGTTGATTAAACTGCGACATTAAATTACGTGTCGCGCTGAAAGTTGTCTATAGCCAGATGGTGATTGCTCTGTTGGCCGTAGACTTTCTCCCCCTCCCCCTTCTCATCGTGACCGTGCTCGCTTTATACGTGTTCAACTTCATTTGCACTTGCTGGGTGACGTCGGATTGCGTGGGCAGGGTTGGCGACAAAATCAGCATCACACGCACGGACTTACTTAAACTCTTTCAGGCAGGGTCGCTACTGGAAAGGAGGGGAGGGGGGAGGGTGCCCAAATGGCAAACAGTTTTTGTATACTGATTGTTCTTGGCACTATGGTAATTCCCACAACTGGTAACTGGTAATAAATAATTTAATTCGAATGTAACGTATTTATAATTTAATGTCATATGTCAATTTTCTTTTAAAATATTAAAAGGTAAAAAGTGAAGCGTATAATTTGAGGAGGGAGGAAGAGTATTTAAGGTTCAAGTGCGTCCTCTGTACGAAGGAAGGATGTCGCCGGAGAGGGCGGTGTTGTCGGTTGTCGAGGAAGCGGTGTACGCGCACCGCGCATGCCCGTCCAGTGACTCTTGTTTGGAACAATACATTGCCCATACATACGTTTTTTTTTTCAGCCTCTACATCAAGATGGGAAGTTTTAGAAAAACATGTACTCCTTTCCCTAAAATCCCTAAGTAAAACCGGGTGGTCAGCAAGAATGGAAGTTGTTGACGTGTATAAACTTTTGGACAAGATTAAGATGGCTTTGGAAGAATTGTCTGTCAGTCCTGCCCCAACTCCCGAGACAAAGACTGAGACCACCCCTTTTCTAGGAAATATCAGCAAGTTTGAGTTCATTGTCGTGACCTCTTTCTGGTACAAAATTGTAAAGAAAATGCGAAAGAGTGTCTTAACAGAATTTTTTTAACTGTAAATGAGCCAGTCAGAAACATTCAGGGTCTTTTAAGTTATTTGGAATCCACGAGGGGTTGCTGAGAACAACAATACAGCCTACCTGCTGATTTTAAAGATAAAAGTAAAAGGGAAAAGAAGAAAATGTTTGATGAATGCTGCGGAGATGAAAGTTCCAACTTATCAGAGCAGGATCCGTTTAGAATCGCTTTGTTAGAGATCGAAATAGTCAATGCCCTAAAATCGCGGATTCAGGCACCAAAATAAATTAATTACTAGTTAAGTTTTTTAAATGGGAATAATATCTACAAGATGCACGTGAAAGATTTAAATACTGAAGCCCAAAAACTATCTGATACACACAAATACTACATCAANATATCTACAAGATGCACGTGAAAGATTTAAATACTGAAGCCCAAAAACTATCTGATACACACAAATACTACATCAATGAAGAAGAATTACTTTAAGAAATGGGAAGTGTTAAACACCATGCCGTGGCAGTTGATGACACTATGAAAACAGCGCCTGCAGCAACCATCTTGAAGCTCATTTGCTCATTTACAAACACAGGCGCGAAGAAGCATATCCAAACCTGACCACAGCCTTAAATATATTTCTAACTCTTCCTGTAATGGTTTATTCAGGCGAAAGGAGCTTCGGAAAATTACGCGCAGCGTATCTGGGAATCAGTACGACCATTTCAAAGGAACCGACATGCAGTATTTCTTCGGGTATAGTGACTTAGTCGTGTAACATAGTTCTCAGGATACTTTTGTTCAGCTTGTGGCGTGATGTAGGTGGCGAGGGTTCCTGTGTGAAGGTTGGTACAGTGTTGTTGGTAATCAGGTGGTGAATGTAGCTGGTTTTGTGCCAACTCGCGCTCTGCTAGAAGCATATCATATTTTTTTCTGAAGCGTCGAGTCAATACTTATGCAGGATTCTGGGAGTGACTTTCTAGTCCCCTGGTTGTGTTGGTAGCGTAGCATATGAAATAAATGTGGTAGCAGATAATGGTAGAAGTCGTGTTGTTTGGTCGTAGTTCAGTGGCATACAGATAAAGGTTAAGCTGGGAGGGGTGCGTGGCTTGAACTTTTTATGAACAGTTTTGTATGAGGTGATGATAGAAGAGACAGAAATATTAGAAAAAATGCATTGGTCGGCGTCTTCGAATTTATTCTGGTTCATCTTTGAGCGAGATTATCGCTTACACCAAGGATTTGATTTTTGGGGTGGCTCGTCTGGCGGCCAGTACTAGCCTCGGTTTTCTTTATTATTAATTGTGGTTATAAAAGGTATGTTCTAGCGAACCTGGCGTCCCGGCAGGGTGCCGGGGTGCCACAACGACAATCTTGTATTTCCCTTTTTTTTTCTTTTCCCCTCAAAAAGTCTACAATTAATTATGATGGACATTAATGGATCGTCGTCTGCTTGAACTGAAGTGGCAACGTGGTTGACGCTCAGATTTTGAGACCCATAGGTCGCATGTCATGGAAATACAAGCAAGTTCCATACCCTTATACATCATATTCGGATTCTGAGGTGTATTTTTTGTTGTTTTATATTTGAACATCTTGTTGGGAAGATTATAAATACCGGGCAGCTCTATACGAACAATCCAGTCAAATGTGAGGAAAATTACGTGATGGAAATAGTGTCACGACAGGAATTTTGCAAGTACAAATGTTATCTTTCCCTCTTCGCATACACATGGCGGGTTGAGATTGTGATTTCGTCGTTTTACTTTGACATCGTCCCGGGAAAAGAAATACTTATCGGAGAGGAAAGGAAGTTAAGTCTCTGGGTTCCCCATGTTGTTATTTGAACTTTTAGAACAGCGAAAAACACTACTGAAGAGAAGACGCAACTCTACTACCAAAGTTTCTCGCAGAAATACGCGCGATGTATTTGTATCTAATTTTGGTTGTAATAATGTAAAAAGTAAAATATTATTCTCAGATTACAGCCATTTGCAATTGTTTGTATATATGATTAAATATGGCAAACCCTATTATTAACAGCGCATGCAGAAAAAGCGCAAAATTACTACACAGAACGGAACTGGGACAATTGAGTTTAATCACTTGTCGATAATTGCCGCACTCACACAGGCGTAAACGTAATACACACTAATCGATACATCGCTCATACACTGAGCAGTCCACAGTTTCAGAGTTATATGGTTTTATGAAAGTTTACATTGTGACAGCTGTTATTGGCGTCATTCCTACATATTATTACAATCTGTTCGGTGGTTATCACGTTGCTAGGAGTGAGGCATGCAGATTTTTAGAGACAGATTTATAAGCCTATCTTTTCAAGGAAATTAGACCAAAAATAAAACATATTAGGCGCAGAATATTGGTTGTGCGAGATCACTTGTGCAGTCGCCTGGTTTTTCTTCGACTGCAGTACTCCGATTACATAGACGTAACTTAACCATTAAACTAAGCTGAATATAATCCAGATAATAACAAAATAAAATACAGGTATTTATTTTTCTCAAAAATTTTCAAACAACACGAATATAAATGTAATACTCTGATTTACCCAAGCTTTCGTTAATGTTGCAAATTACGTATATTAAGGGCGCCGCCTACTTGGAGTTGGTTAGCACGTTTCAGGCCGAGAAGCGAGGGAGCGATAAGGACTACACTGCCACGCGCATCAAGTGCGCCCTCGCCGCTACGTGCAAGGCTCTGAAATGGTGTGCAGTGTTGTGTTGCGTTTACCTACGGGACTTAAATCTGTCTATTAACGAGGTTCAGTGAATGCCTCTCGAGTACTTTTGTGTGTATATAACGCGTATATTTTGATATGCAGCCCTTTGAAAAAGCCGTTTTTTTAAACTATGTTGGAGTGCTTTCAAATGGCGTTTCTCATGTGCATGGTATCCCGAAAGTAATCAACAGTCATAATCTGAAGTGTATGTTCTTTTCGTAGTTCAGCACATTGGACACAGTTTTAATAGTTTGGTAAAAAAAAAAAAAAAACTTTGATTTCCAACACTTTGCAACGCATTTCGAGTTCCAGGTAGGCGGGCCCCTTAATAAACGTGCAGAAATTAGGAAAATTATCAACTCAGTTAATACAAACACAACGGCGCTCGAGCCTGCAGATTTATGGATGTAAGGAATTTCTCCAGGTTTACGAGAAATAAGTGTATCACTTGAGCGATATCGGTAAGAGTAGACAATACAGTTCGTTACCAGAGGTCAGTCAGACTTCTAACTTGAAACAGTAAAGGTTTTTAATTGAAGTTAGATTTATTGATAAACTAGTATTTATTTTCAAAAGTTTCGTGCCTCGGGTCACACGATGACTTGAATAAAAGAAAAGACGCGAGTCACTAAACGCAACGTAATCTGTAGCTGCTATACATCCGCAGCGTGGTCTTGAAGGCGAGCCTGTTGGGTTCCCGGAATCGATACCGGGACCTCTGGAACTCTCCTCGCTTGCAGTCGTCTGCAGCTTCATGCAGTTTCTACACACGGATTTCTCGGAGACTGTAGTTCCGCAGCGTCTCGCGACGAAAAAAAAGCGAACATTCAATTAATTTATTGGTTAGGAGTTGGAAGTAGTTGAACTACACGTTATGGTCCATTCACGGTTACTTCCAACTTTTCTGAAGCCCTGCTAAAGTTCTACCTCTAGGATATTCCTCCGCCTCATACAAACAAAGCTTAATTAAGTTTAGAAAATCACACCAAAGGGACAGCGCACCGCATTCGTGCGCACTTAGTTAAATAATAGTTTTTTATAAGAACTATTTCTTACTACGCATTACCAAAGCATTTATAGATAAAATAAAATTACAAGTTAGTTTAACCAATAATAAAATGCTTTCTTGTTAAAGTAATTATAAAACGCTTGTGATACATTACGTATTTAGGAAACAACCGAACAGGTCATACATGGGGTGATTTTTCATAGGTTTAATTCAAGAAGTGTGAAAAAAAAAAACCGTTAATAGGCTATACCTACGATACCCCTCTCACAGTTTTCTGCAGGAGGCATCTTGAAGCCAGGATTCCTGAACTTCAGGAATTCACGTGTTAGTACGCATTTGACCTACTTTGGTCATGGAAGACTTTCAGACTTCGTGCTGGAAGGTCCTGAGCGTGGCACCGCCGTAGAAACAAGCAATATTATTTTCCAGCGCCGACCATAAGATTTTGTTTTATTTGCCTACAATACGCAACATAAAACATACTGCGTTGTTATTGGTGTCACGGCTAAGCGATAGGTAAAACAACGGAACGAAATCGTAATCAGTGGAGCTTGACTATACTAGATGAAGTAATCATGGTTTAAATTTCAACAGACTTTAACTTAACCATACTTAGCGCGTTATACGCGAAACGGAACAAAATTATTGTTACAGATTCTTCTCCCTGGCGCAGGATGTGGGGCGGTGTTGTTTCTCACTCGGGGGATCCGGGTTCGACTCCCGTCACTGAGCCTTGGAAGTTTTCAAGCTGCTGGTTTGACCAACGCCATAATGCGCGCGCTTCTGTCTTGTGTGAGTCTTCGGCGCGACAAGATTNGAATGACGATGGTAAACCACCGCACATCTGTCTTGTGTGAGTCTTCGGTGCGACAAGGTTTCTATTACTCACCGTGATGTTGCCTGGGGCCACAATTATCGGTCGTTAGCGGAACGAATCACTCACCCAGCATACGTAAATACAGCCCTTGCTATCATGCGTATAGTGTCACCCGATTTCCTGCTGTCAAAATACTTTAGCCCACACCCACTTTCGTGTTCGGGTGGTTTTAATTGCTACGCGTCGAGGGCGGAGTGGAGCAGAGAGATTTGGGTCGCTCTTGACAACAAGGTCTTGAGAACCGATGAGGGTGAAGTTAGGTGAGCATGGAGCAGCGCCGGAATGCATGGGTGGGGGAAACGGGAGATCTCCGAGAAAACCCACCAACCAGCGGCATCGTCCGGCTCGATTCCCATGTGCGGAAATCCGGGAGCGACTTTGCCGGGAATCGAACCCGGTTCGCCTTAGTGGGAGGCGAGTTCTCTAACCTCTACACTACAGTGGCCTCCATTTGCATTGAGTGTTTTCTTCCGAAGATAGCATAAGAGAAATTTCGAACTCATTTTTAAGGAAATATGTATATAAATATTACTGGAATATTTTAAACAGTCATTGGCAAAGGAAGTAAGCACATCAGATAAATTTAGCCTACAGGAGATATGGCCTCGTGTTTTTATGGCTGGGATTCGTATCTGAAAAAGCGTGGCATTTTTCAAGTCTGCGTCCCCATTTTCAGTTCTGGGCTGAGGTTCCCGCTTTAGTTTCTCAACTGCTTGCAGATTTTTTTCGGCCAGGAATTCGGAATTCTCGCGTGCAGAGTGTAGCCAGCGGTTGTAAAGGCTGGTCACGCTTAAGTCAGCACTTTTGAAATCAGCCTTTAAAAAAATAATATGGCGCATAACTACATATACGTTGCAATACACACTGGCAAGCAGGCTACCAGTTAAATTGGCAGCAATGTAAGAAAATAGTTCTACCACTTGACATTGAGAGTGTGATGTTTAAATTTATGGCGCCTAAAGTCAGTGTTTCTTGTTTTATACACACAAGAATAGGGATGTGCATATTATTAACATAATTACTTTCTTAGTGATCACACGGTATCACGTGGATGTTTCGTGAATAAAGTGAGACGGTTTATTGATATGTGCATTTCACATAAGACAAAATTATACACAATGTGCAGAAAACAAGATCCTAAGCACGGCTTTTGATAGTGTTCAATTAAATGTGAATATCGTATATAGGCTAAACTGAGCACTTTTGAAAGTCCTGCTTAAGATCTACTTGTATGTACATAGTATATTATTACACCATGTTTAAAATTAACATTGCTGTTTGCCTTATATGCACTAAAAAAAACACCCAGAAAGCAAAATAAATAATTTCATTTTTTACACTTTTGATTCAGAGTTAAGTAGTGGTACTTTCTCTGCGTTGTTACCAACTTTACTTGGACGAATGCCCGTCAGTGTGGCTGTTAAAATATATTCAGGTAGGGACAGTGACATTTTTCAAAGTTTAATTTCAAAAGTTCTCAGTTAATCATAAACAGGCTATATCACGGTGTAGGTGGAGTGGAAAGATTTGGACAGCTCTTAACAACGAGGTCTTTAGAGCCGATGAAGTTGAAATGAATTAAGAATGGAGCAGAGCCGGAACGCAAGGGCGGTTGAAACGGGAGATCCCGAGAAAACCCGCCGTCCAGCGACATCGTCCGGCACGATTTTCACTTGTGAAAATCCGGGAGTGACCCGTCCGAGGATTGAACCCGGCTCACGCTTTGGTGGGAGGTGAGCAGTCTAACCGCTCAGCCACCGCGGCCCCCATGGTGTTGGTGGTTTTTGTTTGAGGTGTTCCCGTTTCGTCCGCATTTTTCATTCCGCTGCCGCTCGATCGTCATCTCGTGCTGGGGACTCGCGGTGGTGAAGTGGTTAGACCACCCGTCTTCCGCCACTGCGATCCGGGTTCGATTCTTGAGATTGTCAAATCCGCAATTACCAATTTGGGGGAAACGTGATGGACGTTGCCGTTTGCCCGGTGGGTTTCCTCGGGTTACTCGCAACTTCCTGGTCTGCTGCACTCTGCCGCTGCTTCAGTTCACCTCCACCGTAGCTAGAATCCTCGAATGGTTAACGTCGCCCGTATCTTTCCCTCCCGCCTCGTCTAACGCCTCCCATCCATTATTCATTACCGGTCTGTAATTACACGTTTGCCCCTGGTTTAGCGCCAGCTTGGTCTCGTCCCAATTTATATTGACCCATGGTAGCCTACCTTCGTGGTGTCGTCAGCTAAGAGGCCATATTTAATTATTCAGGGTTATTGGTTCAAGTCCCGGGTAAGGTATATGCATAGTTAGATACACACTCTAAAATCGAAGCAGTTAAAACTGCTAGAAATTAGCGAATTTGACAGCAGATCTGTTGAAACTGCTGCACTTGAATCTGCAAAATTTAGCTGATAATTTTAGTTGCTGGTTTTCACTGATTCAACTGTGATTTATACTCATTCATAGTGAATTACACGGGCCTGGTAGTATAACCTCTGATTCGCCAGTACATAAAAAATCATTAACTGAAGATTCGTTAAAATAATTCAACTGATCGAAATCACGGATTCAGATTTAGGGCTTGTGCTTGTTTTAAGTTTTTAGATTCACATTATTATTTTTTAACTGCCCCTAGACAATCCCTCCGGGATAAAGCGAAGTTTTGAATAAGAAAGGGCCGGGAAATTTCAAAACAAGCTAGACTTCAAGCACACATACGTACATTTAATTCACGCTTGCTATTGGATCATAGTTAAAAGGCTTTTCACGGTAAAGTGAGCACTTTTGAAATCAACCTTTGAAAAATATAACTGCCCCTACCTGCGTATATATTTTAACGGCACACTGTCACGCGCCCGGTAGAATTGGGAACGACGGAAATAAATTAAAAGATTTTTTTTTCTTAAAATTTTACAGTTGCCTTTGACCGACGCACGAATAAAGTGATCAGGTCCATGGTAACGTTAATTGTACATATAGTGAAAGAATACACAAGGGGCATACAAGTAGATCTTAAGCAGGGCTTTCAAAAGTGCTCAGTTTACCTTGAACAGTCTATATAAGAGACGTCCTGGAGAACTTCAAGTTAACAACAAAGCCACAGAATACATAAGTACACAGAATCGAAATGGATTAGCCACAGAGTACTTAAGAAAACAGAAGCGAAACACCCGCTTATACCCGCTTATACCGCGAACTCCAACCACTTAAGTAGATAGATTATACCGATCCGAGGACAAGGGCTGAAGGCTTTGGCTCCGTAGCTGCCATCTTAGATCCGCCATATTGGATGACGTCACAGCCGCCATATTGTTTCCGTCCGCTATATTGTTTCTGCCATCCGCCATATTTTTCGCCATCTTGTTTCCACTTGTCTTTTGTTTACATCGGCTGTTGCTAGGGGGTGCGCCAGTCGTTCGACCACCATATTTGTTTATGGAGATGGCAGCTAGAATCCGCTGGTGTCGCTCTCTCTGTCGGCCGCCATATTGGTTCTATAGTTGGCCACTAGGAGTGCTGTTTTTTATTTAATTGTCGCAGAGCTCAAAAAATTGTCTGGAGGGCGGGATCGAACTGCCGAATCTTGGGTCGGCATGCAGCCACTTTAGAGCACTCGGCTATTGGGACATGTGCTGGTACAAAGGTTAAAAAGAAGTATATGTAATATAATGTGTATGGGGACGAATTAATATTTTGTCGTGATTATTCTAATCTGTAGTAATACATTTTCTATATTCATTTTTTTTACTCTCTGGAACTAATACAGACCAGCAATAAGAATTTTTTTTTCATATAGTCATAGTTCTTATTTAACGTCTTCTGTCTTCTTCATGTCGCTTGTTGCAGGAAATGTGTTGGAGAGGTGTGTCAGTGCATCGAGAAAATCGCCATCATTGTCTTCAGCACTATAGTCAGTTCACGACTGGAAGAAACTTTTGAAAATCAACCTTTGAAAAAACACCCTAGCCGTTAGCGANTGTAGTAATACATTTTCTATATTCATTTTTTTTACTCTCTGGAACTAATACAGACCAGCAATAAGAATTTTTTTTTTCATATAGTCATAGTTCTTATTTAACGTCTTCTGCCTTCTTCATGTCGCTTGTTGCAGGAAATGTGTTGGAGAGGTGTGTCAGTGCATCGAGAAAATCGCCATCATTGTCTTCAGCACTATAGTCAGTTCACGACTGGAAGAAACTTTTGAAAATCAACCTTTGAAAAAACACCCTAGCCGTTAGCGACATGCATATAACATTACAAACAGCGGCGAGCGCGGATACAGTTATGCCGTTAGGTTGCCAGCACAAAGAGAGGAAATAGTTCCAAAGTTTTAACGTAATTGTTAATTTATCGCTTACAAATAGGTGTCTAAAAGAATTGTATCTTATTATGCAAATTATTAATGACGTGATGCTAACATATTTAGATTTCAACGTTTCTTGCATAGCCACAGGATTACGCTCAAGGTTAAAGTAAGGCGGCCGTTTGTTTACTAACCTTCGTAGTCCTTGTGTTGTTGACACACGTGCCAGAGAATTTGTGCGATTATCTCGTTTAACCTATAATAATTCATTTATCTGCGTTGTTTTACTAATATCAGCTCTTTGTTATTTGGTTTTTAATAACGTATGATTTTAATTTGTGCTCACTTTAAGTTCTAATTTCTTTTGTTTTTGTGTGTTTCGCGCACGTGTCTTTCCTTTGCCACTTTATTCTAACGTTGCAGTGTTTGCACATAAGAATTGTTTTCACATTGTCGAAGACGTAGAATCCTTCACTCGCAAACTCTGCCGTCCTGTCGAAAACCGTCACAACCATTTTTAAATAACGTTTTACAATTGCGCAAAACATCCGACTCAACCACCACGCCATTTTAACGTCTGTAGCAATTCCGATCAATACTGATGATCTTGCCTTCGATGTACGGGAATTTATCGATAGTCACTAACAATCGATTGTAAATAGACAACTACTATCGATTCATCAAAATACTCGCATTTTGGGTTTATAGAATGAAATGTTTTTTCGCTGGCATCGCATATTCTTTTGTGTGAAATTCTCAAGATTAAAAACTTTACGCTTGTGGAATATCCATTAATAATATATACATTACATGACTTTTATAATGGGTAAGTGTATGTACGAACACATGTACACGCACAGTGGAACGTAAACATTGCCATGTGACCTGTCACATGACAATGTTTGTTTACTTTTGGCGGAAGGATACGAAATGGGCTTGAAAGTAAATCTTTAGCAGGGCTTCAAGAAAGTCTCTTCCAGTCGTGAACCGACTATATCACTGTCCTCATGCTCATTTTCATCAATGCTCTTTTCATGGCCATCGTCACCTCCTGTTTTGCATTCTATATTAAATTTTCTTTTCTTTGTAGCAGGAGTTGTTTGCTCATCAGTATTTAGAGCCGACGACAGTTTATTTTGAAGTTCGTAAGGTGGATCAGTACCCGGCATCTTGGGTTTACTGAATTTTCGCCAAAACTTGCATCGTAGATTTTGTATTTTACTTTAGGCATCGTCATTTCATAGGACATTGTTTTGTATATGTTCTACAACATCTATTTCTTGACTACTTCCTATTAAAATTTTTAGTAAACGCCAGAAAGAAAAAATTACTTCTTTGTTGCCGGCAACCACTAGTCAAAAATTAATGAAGACAATTAATTTGCAGTACTTTGATAAAGCTCGAGAAGTTAATATATATGCGCTGACATGCTAAAAATTTCGTTAAACATCCTTACACAAAACTTGTAGCAAAAAATATAAATCCAAAATGGTTGCGTACTGATCCCCCTTAAAATAAATACTTAAGAAACAATATGTTAGTAACGAAATAATGAAGCAAAGTGTCACAGCTCACAAGACTGTAGTCGAGCCTACAGGTCGCTGAGGTCGCGAATTTTTCAAGTTTATAGTAATTGAAAACTGAAGCCAAATCTCAGGCGCGTTGTGGCTGCCTTCCGACGGAAGGCCAGGTAAAGTTAAACAGTTGGCGAATAGAGATGGAGTGCTTGCGAAAACGCCAGGTAACCCTCGGGTGGTCGTTAGCGCGCGCTTGTCGGCGCGGGCTCCCCCCCCCAACCCTTGCTGAAATATTCAGGGAAGCAGCTTGACCTTGCCGGCGGCGTGGCCTCATTGGGCAGAGGCCACGACCTTCGCAGCGACGTGATTTCACGGAGGTGCGAACTGCAGTTCAACACGCACGACGTGATGCGGGCGCGTGTGGGGTCACGTGTGACCTTCCCCTCCTCGGCGCGCGTACCGGGTGAAGAGATTTGGGCGGTTCTTAAACGAGGTCGTGAAAGCTGATTAGAAGGATTGAGGTGAGTGTAGAGCAGCGCCGGAAGGAAATTGCGGGGGAAACTGGAGATCCCCGAGAAAACCCGTCGACCAGTGGCATCGTCCGTCACGATTCCCACGTGCGAAAATCCGGGAGCGACCCCGCCGGGAATCGAACCCGCCTCGTCCAGGCGGGAGGCGAGTAATCTAACCACAACACTACCGCGGGTCCGTGGCGTTCCGACATGTTGGTAGCTGGTGACGCCATTTTGGTTGCGCGTGCTACTGGACTTCGCGGTATAAGCGTCTGTTTCGCCTCTGTATATAATCCATTCTCGGTTATTTAACACTTTTCTGAAGCCCTGATGAAGATCTACTTCCAGGATATTCCTCCGCCTCGTGCAAACTAAGCTTAACTAAGTCTGGAAAAGTACACCACCGGACAACGCACTGCATTCGTGCGCACTCAGTTGTAATGATATTTTACATGAGAACTATTTCTTACTAGGCGTTACCAGCACACATGTTTTCTGACTATTTATATTTATATTATTTATAAGTGAAGCATTGTCATTTATAAATAAAATTCATTAAAAATTTCAATGTAACCAAAAAAAAAAGGGGGCGCTTTATGTTAACACAAGCATAAAACACTTGTGATATGTACATAACATATTTAGAAAATAACTAAACATGTCATACATGGGGTGATTTTGCAAAGGTTTGTTTCAAAAAGTGTGAAGAAACCACGAATAGACTATACTTGAGGTGGAATAACGGACACCATATTTGCTCGTAATTTGCGTGTAGAGCGAAATTGCACGCACGCAGTTCACGAGTTTCCCGCTAGGTAACACTATCATTGCCTAAATGGGACAGAACCTGCATAACGTAACAAAAATAAGGTGGTGTAGCACGGAGCTATACGCTGTTGCCAGTCCTCTTACAAACACTCTCCCGACCAGCCGGCGGTGGTTCCTCGGATCGCGCCATACAGGATGAATGTAATTTATTGCGCTGGCCATTTATGTCCCAAAACTTTCAAACTCCGTGTAAACCAGTACAAAATACAGACATGACCCTTTTCATAGTTAGAAATATGTTTCATTCTAATTAAATAATATTTGTTTAAGTTATAATATATAACTTTATACACCTGTTGTACCTTAATGCGAAATAATATATACGGAGGTAGTTAATAACTAATCCAAAAACTAAATAGCATTTTTAACGTACCTTTTCTATGCACACGTGTGTCTATATCTACTTGCAGCTCTTTAACTACAACAAAGTAATGTAATGATTCTCGCAAAGTGATATCGTAACTTTAGATGTGTAGTTCGAATACGGCATTTACATTTACTTTGATATACGCAGTATTTACATTAATATACTTAACGATTACTTTATTATGTCAAGAGTCTGTCAAAATATCTGGCCTACAAATGTGCAGTGTGTGAAACAATATAGACATGTTCTGAAAATGCGAACCTAATGTAGAATGCCTTACGCATGCTTTCAATGCCTAATGGAGTAGGGTCACCTGATGTTTGTGAAAGGAATTCCGCGCAACCTACAGTTCAATGTCATATGTGCGCAACTTCAGTGTTTCCTTTTTTTTTTTATTAGACGTTTGTCTTGATAAGAAAACATTTTTTACTAGACCAAGCCTATCACATTTAGGTTACTCTAGGATTAAACGTCTATAATTCGCTGCATCGTGATTTAAAATCCACTTGAAAATTATTTCATGTTTTAAAGTAGTCTTGGAAACACCAATGTGTACTTGAATTATAATATTCTAAAAATACATTTCGTAATTCATTCTGTGTGAAGGCTGTTTCGAGTAATGATTCAGTGGCGTAGTCATACATTTGTCAAGAGAGGGGTTACGCTGACTGAAAGGAGGGAGGTTATACTAGCATTAGCGGTGCTGACGCATGTGTTAAGACCAGGGTGCCCACTGAAATTGCATTTTGGAATTCCCTGAATTTTTTTCCCTGTTTTCCAGACAGAATCTTGCCATTTTCCCTTACCTGTTTTCAGAACCGAAACCTCTAAATACCGTAATTTTCCACCGCTGACCGAAAAAAAAATGCTATTAGTGAAGTTTAATTGAATTATACCGCAACAGACCAATCCAGTTGTGCCAACATTTTATTCTGCTCATCGACATTTCTCGCGATACACGCTATAACTTCACTGGAGTTCCCATTACAAACACACAAATACTTTATTTTGTACGTATAGGGCCTATGACACTTGGAAAAGATGTATTATTGCTAATTCACAAACTTAAAAATCGAAATTTTGAAACTCATGTGCTCATAATTACACCATCCTATATTCACACAACTATAACTACAACTACAACTTTTGTAGAGTAGCAATTATTTACATTTTCCCTGACCCAGGTGAAAATTCCCTAATATTTCCTGACTTTTCCCTGTCACATTAAATTGCCTGACTTTTTCCTGTTTTCCCCGTGGGTGGACACCCTAAATTATTCTAACAAAAGTTTATTTACAATATAATAACATGCATCATAGTTTACAGCAATTATGGTTTTATCATAAATAAAGGCGTATTAATAATTTTAATTCTAATAGTTGACATTCGTATGGAAAAAAAAGGGGGGGGTGCAACACCCATAACCCCCTCTCTAGTTACGTCACTGGTATTGGTGTACAAGTGTATGCAGTGTCAAATATGTGATAATATATTTTCTGTTTGTCATAATTTGAAAGCAATTTTGCTTTGCGGGATTGTGATATATCGTAAAAATACTGAATTCCGTTAGAAATAAAATATAAGTAGAAACATCGTGCGTGCAAACTCTGCCAGAACATAGTCACTTCAAATCAACTTTTGAAAAACCGATTTACTGTTTCAAAATAGCGGGAATATTGCTTCATAATACACCACTACGATGTTTCTGAGACGACAGCATTAGTTTCTGTAAATAACTGAGAGTTTTAATACTAGGTAACAAATACAAATAATACTAAGTAGCAAATAAAAATTATTTGCTCTACGTATCAGTGCTTCTGCTGTACGTTATTGCCAATACCTAGTCATTTTCTTTCGAAAACAGTTACAGAAATCACATGTAAGGTGCCATTTTGTAGAGCACGAACGTAATCTGAAACCAATATTAGCTTACAGTTTTTCAACTAGGTTGGTTTTGAGCTGTGCTTTGTTTAGTGACCGAGTGCTGCTCGTTTATTATTTTTTTTTTCATAACCACGTGTGAATAGTAAATTACGTTAGGTGAGTCGGCTGAGATGCATATTGCAAATTAAAATTAAATATTTCTCCTCGGAGCCTGTGAGAATACATCAGCATAACTGGCCGAGTAAAAAAACAAAGACATTTATCGTACTGAAAGAAAATGTAAATATATCTTCTAATGCCAGGAACCTATCGGCCGAGGCCCGAGACTAGTACTTAATTTTTTCTATGGTCCGAGGCCCGTGGCAGTGGACAGACTAAAGTGAGCTGGCAATGCTGTTAGACGACATCACGAGCACGGTCCTTGTAGTGCTCTTGTGTCGCGCAGAGCGTAGCAGTAAACAGAGCTATCTTTCTCTACGCCAAACAATACTATATCGTTGTTGGCGTAGTGTTTAATTGCACAGCTTAGTATTCGTCACCGGTCACACGAATAAAGAATTTATCAGCTGTTATGTTTTCTATAAACATGACTGAATACCACAACGGGTCAATTTATAACCGTACGAAAATTAAAACAAGAAAAAACTACTTTGAATAATGTAGTCTTTGGCAGATTGAAAGCTGCCACATACAGTGACTATTGAAATTATTTATGTCACTGTTACAACTTCCTACAAGTAAAACGTTTGTGTCTTGGCAGAGTTTGTATCTCATCTGAACCTATGACTTTTTTTCGTTAAAGAATAAACAGCAGTGTTGTTTATACAGCTTTTATAAAGAAACTAAAAAAACATATAATTTTCTTCAATATTCAATAATTTTATTGTTTCTAGTTTTCTAAATTATTTTCGCCTGTAATATTATAAACATAAATTCGCAGAATTATAACTTGGCACATATCTAACACTCCCTCTTAAGTACTACGTCTATACGCTGCTTGATCGCGACATGAGACGCCCCGGCACAAAACAGGCAGATGTACGGAAGTAAAATACCATGGTGGTTTCTGTGACGTGCGAGTACCCATTCGCAGATTGGTAGTTATCCTATCATCTCGCGTTGTATGTAATTCACTGCTGAGTTGGGCGGCATACAAGGTGTATGTTAGTTTCTCTTGCGTCGTTGAACCTCCGCCCGTCCAACACTACCTGCAGATCTAACAACCGGTGAGTAGTAAACTTCCAGCACTTCGGTAGCTTCGCTCCGTGTGGCCAAGAGGATCGCGGAGAATGAGTACTGCCTGTGGTGGCAGGCTGAGCAAATGGCCTCTACTCCAGTGTATATAAAACCGTAAAGTCTAACTTGGTGGGGCCGCGGTGGCTGAGCGGTTAACCTGCTCGCCTCCCACCTAGGCGAACCGGGTTCCATCTCCGGCCCGGTCACTCCCGGATTTTCGCACGTGGGAATTGTGCTGGACGATGCCGCTAGTCGGCGGGCTTTCTCAGAGATTTCCCGTTTTCCCCGTCCTTTCATTTCGACGCTGCTCCATTCTCACCTCAATCACCCTCATCGGCTCTCAAGTCCTCGCTGTTCAAGAGCCGCCCAAATCTCTTTACTCACTCATTCGGTAGCTTCATTCCGTGTGGCCGAGTGGGTCGGAGAATGAGTACTGCCTGTGGCCGCAGCCGATGAGCAAATTACTTCTGCTCCAGTGCATACAAAACTGTAAAGTCTAGCTTGGTGCCATCTTGTATCGCGAAATGGTAGGATCTCCTCCGATTGGCTGCGCAAAGCTCTGGGAACGGGCCTCGTGTCTGACCGGCTACTGCTTGCTGCGGAAAGTTCCCTACTGGCTGGACTGTCAGCTGGGGAGTTACCACGCGTTGATTGGCGAACGGCGCACCGACATGTTGCTGGCCAGTGCCGCTATTTTGCTGGCGCGTGAGGCTTGACTTTGCCCTATTAGCAGAGACGATGGTCTATCGCGGGGAAAGTTGACAATTTGCTAGGATTCAACGTACTGTACACATGTCCGACAGTTTTCTTTCCTTATTTGCTGCCATGCTTGTATGAAGCTACTACCCCATTTCACTGGAACAATGAAGATTCTGATACTATAACGCAGAACGTTCGTGATTGGTCTGCAAACAACTGAGCCGGGTCAAAACGTCGTTCATCCAATCATGAAAGAATAAACTAGTTAGTGTTATGGAAAATATGTTGGCTGAAAATTTTTTTGCTATTTTCCATCAACTCTTATCTATTAGCTATTGTTTCACGCCCGTATTCTTGTGTGTGCTGTGGCCCCACTCTCGCCCGTCTCGAGGAAATGCCGCGGTGGTCGCGTGAGTAGCGCACCGACCTCCCATCGTCGCACCCGATGTGGGGAACATGGCGGACGGTGCCTTTCGTCGGTGGTTTATCTCTAGGAACTTCCGTATCTCTCTCATCCTTTCCAGTCTTCGCCCTTCAAGGGCAAAGTTCACCTACTGGTCTTACCTCGAAAGCTCGACTTACGTTGGATTTTACCTCCGCCTTAGGGTGCACCTATTAATAAAACCCTGTAGATAAAATTTGAGGTAGAGGACGTATAAAATTTGTGCAGTAACGAGTATCACAGTCTCAACGTTGAAAATATTTTTCTTTTTTTTTCACATGGCTTGGAATACAGATTAAGGTTAGCATGATGTTCACATAAATACACGATGTTCTTGTGTACAATAATTTGATGATATTTCTTCCAGTCATTTTAGGTCCTTCGGGATGACTTTTTTTCACGTGGGAATGAAACTTGCAATATGTTGGCGAATAAAGCAGTATGCGCTCCAGTTGAGAAGTGACGGCAATGAGTCATCTCGACCGGCTGACGCAGATACGAAGCCTTCAAGGTCCCTTGCAAGAGTGATGATTCATTGCTTGTCCTTGAAACATTTCCAATCCTACAAAAAGCACGCAGGGAACAAGTGTAAACCAAATACGTTTGCATTGTCAGTGACAAGCCTGCCGTGCGATTGTGCACCCGTTGGCAAATCTATTACGTTTACGAGTGTGTTTGGCAGCGAGGGAGCTGCGAAGATGATTTTCGAGTGTGTGAAATGTCAGAGATACTAAGTAAAACCTCTTTGATGACCAATTTTATTTAAGTATTCTCGCCAGTTGTTATTACGAATTAATGGTGTGAATAAAAACTGCCTCTTTCGGTTCCCGCAATGTGATTTCACACCACAAATAGCATTATTTATAGTGAGTGAAGTGAGTGAGTGAAAAGATTTTGGCTGCTCTTATCATCGAGGTCTTGAGAGTCGATAAGGGTGAAGTGAGGTGAGTATGTAACAGCGCCGGAATTAAAGAAAAAAAAGGGGGGGGGGATGGGTGATCCTCGAGAAAACCCGCCGACCAGCGGCATCGTCCGGTACGATTCCCTTATGCAAAAATCCGGGGGCGACCCCGCCGGGAATCGAACCCGGGTCATCTTGGTGGGAGGCGAGCAGTATAACCACTACATTTCCACGGCCCCTGCATTATTTAGAATCCTGAGTGATAGACTTTGGCGTTTTCAGTAAATTTTTTTCAGCAGAAGCGAATTGATAACCGAGAGCGTTAAAAATATACATTAATTCCTTACGTTATGTGTGTGCTAAAGGTGATGCAATTTGTAGCTGAAATAGCTCCACGTGTTTTTCAGTTGTCTTTGTAAATGTAATTGAGCATCTTATTATGTGGCCGCGTTTAATTTGTACGGTTTAGTATTATTCTGAAATCAATTCACTATTTAGAAATACCTGGCACGACTACGTTCACTCTGGTGACTATAGTAAAGCGTAATATTTTTTTTATAGGGCCCGTGCCAGGTCGTCTAGAAAGGAAACATGCATGTTGGATGTTTGTTGATGAGAGGAGGAAAGGAGGGTAGTCACGCAAACTTTTTTATTCGTTTGAAAGTTACTACACTGAGCGCGGTTGCAGTGAATGAGATATCTGATAATTTATACGACACCTAAAAGTCGGCCGAAGTAAATTACCAAGTGTAAGCGTTTGAGGCCACAGCTCCGCACACGACGTTTCATACTTTTGGAGCTGAAATAAATGATTAAATGAAAAAAAAACTCGCCATTGCAGAGCTTTCTCGCCGAGGAAAATACAAAGGATAACGTTGAAAACATACATGAGAACAAGCCAAGACTAGCTGCTGTTAACATATGTTAAAACATA
Organism: Clitarchus hookeri; assembly: GCA_002778355.1. Lineage (NCBI taxonomy): Eukaryota > Metazoa > Arthropoda > Insecta > Phasmatodea > Phasmatidae > Clitarchus > Clitarchus hookeri. Next base: position 204,314 of record NQII01003859.1, on the reverse strand, counting down.
ACGGACGAGCGACCAATCGAAGATAGCACAGACGAACACTGAGACGAAGACAAGTACGTAAGCTCAAAACTTGACGGGGCCGCGGTGGTTTAGTGGTTAGATTACTCGTCTCCCACCTAGACGAACCGGGTTCGATTCCGGGTGGGGTCACTCTCAAATTTTCACATTTGGGAATCGTGCCGGACGATGCCGCTGCTCAACGGGTTTTCTCGGGGATATCCCGTTTCCTTCACCCCTTCATTCCGACGCTGCTCCAACTCACGCCACTTCACCCTCATCGGCTCTCAAGACCTCTCTGTGTTAAGAGCCGTCAAAATCTCTTCACTCACTCAACACCTGACGACGCACCGACGGCAGCATAGAATAACATGCAGTTTTCTTGGCGAACCAGTAGCGACGTTCTCGCGTATGCTTTCAATTTGTGTCTTCCTTGGCGACACAGCTTTGCAATGGCGTATTCCCCGAAGTAAGAACTTACCCGCATTGGAAGTATCATTCAAATAGCATGTGAACCATGTGCTCGCGAGTGTCGTCGTGATCCCCTCGCTCTGAATCGCAAGACAAATATTTTTGAATGCTCGTGTGACCTCGCCCTATTTCCTGATCGTTTTACACAAATTATTGGTTCATGACACACGTTTGCACCAAAAATATCCGAAAATAAAAGCCCGAATTTGAAGGAGTCGGAAGTTCCCGATTGTTCCCATTTTGAAAGCATTGGTACTAGGCTAAATGTTTCCTGTCGTCGCCGTAAGCGTGGTTTAAAAATATTTTAGTATCCACCACTAAATTATCTAGTTGATAATAGGCACATTTTGTAAAGAAACTAAACTTTTAATAACTTGATATTGCATGTTAAATGTATACTTACAACTGAAAGTGTTTAAGTAACCTTGACCTTTCAGTTACTATACACAGTAAAGAGCATTTGGGGTGGAGTGTGCATGCTAGTTGCCTAACAACCACCCTTGCGATGCAACATTTGAACGGCTTCCTTTGGAAATGTCAAAAGCACGTGTCCTCTACTAATGTTGGCTCAAAATTTACGTAAATAAGTGATTTAAAATGTTTCTACACTTCTACTTAGCTGACGTTAATGCACCTGCGTTATAATCTAGTAACGCATAGTTTTATTATTTTTTAAGAGGTGCTGGTTGTGGGTTTGTTGTTAAACCAGACGTGCGTGGGGACATGCACACACGACGCAAAGGTTGTGGTCACTATACAGCCACACGATTGGACAAAGGTAAGGTCGCGCAACAACTAATATAACGTCAACAGTAACCTTGCGCATAGCAACAGCCATGAAATTATATATTCTTGCTACGATTGACACATTGAAGTTATGTGTTTTTGTTTCGTGTCCAATCAGATTTCACGGAGAGACGGGAATGTTTCTTGAGGTCATCTGACGGTTAAGTTGGCCAACGTTTCACACAACAGCCCCACACTTTCATTTTCTCACTTATTTTAACTGTTCACTACACTGTAAAGAATATGTAGCCCTAAAGAGAAATTTAAACACTAGTCAGGTGAATTTTAATTTTTGTGAACTTAAAGGCATGCTTGTGGAAACGAATGTGACTTTTACAGTGCTCGGGCTGAATTGGACTGGCTGCTCACAGGTTCATCGTGCAAGAAGTTTAGCCTTTCACGACCAACACGAAAACTGTCGAGCATGTTGCAAATTCATTAAATACATGGCGGGTGCTGTAATTGCAGTCGTATAACACTCCCTGTACTTTCAGAACCAATCAAATAACTTCCGCGGAGATAAGCGTTGGCATTGGCCGGTAAAAAAACTAATAGCTTGGGTACGGCACCATTAAGAAACGCTATTGGTCACAACGCTGATTCCGGAAGTACTTGGTCGTACTACGTGTACTTGTGCGCCATAAATTTCGTGACTTTGCAACATGTCCGCGTTTGTGACCGCCATTCACGAGAGGGATAAAAAGTTTGCCAGTTCGCTGGTTCTGTTTATGGCTGTTTTTTTAATCTATAATGTAGCAAGCACCACTACGTATAACGTATTAGTATTTTGCCGTTATTGCTATGGTTGTGGTTATTTCAGCTGCGTGATAATTTGACAAGCATGAACATATTCCAACTGCTACTTTGACTCCCTCTTGCACGCATAACAACGACGAAACCTACTGAATATAGTGGACGTCGAACCACAAAGTACCAACTTACTGCTCATAAATTTTACGTGACGCCGGTATTTTGTTGACTATAATCCATTCACGGTTACTTCGCACTTTTCTGAATCCCTGCTAAAGTTCTAATTCCATGATATTACTCCGCCTCGTGCAAACTAAGCTTAACTAAGTCTAGAAAATTACACCAAAGGACATCGCACTGAATTCGTGCGCACTCAGTTGTAATGGTATTTTGCATGAGAACTATTTCTTACTACGCTCTACCAACACACGTATTTTCTCACTGTTTTTATTCGTGTTTATTATAAATGAAATATTATAGTCTATGAATGAAATACAGGTCAAACTTCAATTTAACGGAAAACAATATACTTTCATGTTTCAGAGGTATGAAACGCTTGTGATGCATGCCATACTTACGAAATAACTAAACACGTAATGCATGGGGTTGTTTTTCAAAGGTTTGATTTAAAAAGTGTGAAGAAACTGCGAATAGACTATAGAACATTCATTGGTTCGATACCACCACAACATGAGCTTTTCTTCCTTGGGCTCAATAGCGATCTCGTTTTTTAGACGGGGGCCTTAATACGGAGTGAGACTAAACTAAACTTATCTGAGCTGATATCTTAAAAAGGCCGTACGTCCATGACTTAAATGGAATTCGAACCTGGAATCACATTGTTAAAAGGCGCCATCAAAGCTGCCGTTCAATATTCTGAAATTATTTTTTATAATTTTAGCATGTTTTATGCTTTTGTACTATGGCATTGAACAGTAGAAAAATTAAAATGCAAAAAAAAAAGAGAATCTTGATTAAATAAACTTAAGAAAATAACAACGAATTTTAAATTTATATCTTCCTCTATAGAAAAATAAATAAATTTTGACTACAGCTCAAATTACTTGAATAGTGTAGACTAATATTTTGGAGATTGTCTCGCTCAATTATGGTTTTATTTTAATCTTAGCAATTAAATTAAAATTTAAAACTGGTAGAAGTTAAACTCTAAATGCATGTCAGATACNGGTTTTATTTTAATCTTAGCAATTAAATTAAAATTTAAAACTGGTAGAAGTTAAACTCTAAATGCATGTCAGATACTTTCGGATTTAAAACAAAAAGCTCCGTGGTATTCCCACGACTTAAAGAAACGGCTAAGCTGTAATATAATTATTTTTTAAACAATTTCCTAAAATCAGTTTTGGCACAAAATTTAAAGTGAAACGTATCACTTTATTCATGCACCAATCAAGTGAAATTGAGAGATGGCAGGAACGTAAATATTAATGGGGCAGTTATCTTATGTGTATAACACAAATTGAAACTAATTGAAATGAATTCGTTGCCAGAAAATTTAAATATCACAATATAAACTCAACGTCGAGGTATAGGACTACTTTTTTTTAAGAGTTTACTGCTAATTTTACCACCAGCATTTCAGACGGTGTTCATGTTAAAATGTGGGGACTTTTTTTTTCAAAGGTTGAACTAGCCCTTTCATCCCCACATTAATTTACGGTTTCAGGTGTTACAAAAAATATGACAAAAAAAAATTTCAGTTCAACGTTTTGTCACATGTTGGGACCAATAAAAATGTGCTTGTGTTTGATATTGTTGGCAGCAGCTGTTAATGCGACTACGTAATACAGTTTAAACACAAATAATGTTTCCCATAACCTGAATGACTACCCGTGCAACATTCAACAAAAAGAGCAACATGACTAAAAGGTATAAGGAGCCCGTCTAACTGGATCACGCTCGAGGCCGAGAAGCACGGGAGCGGTAAGTACGTTACACTGCCACCCACGTCAAATGCGCCATCGGCGCCACGCGCAAGGCTCTGAACTGGCGCGCCAGTGTTCTCGTCGCGCTACGTGCATCATTAGATTGTTAGCTGTTGCCCTATANGGTTTTATTTTAATCTTAGCAATTAAATTAAAATTTAAAACTGGTAGAAGTTAAACTCTAAATGCATGTCAGATACGTTTCGGATTTAAAACAAAACGCTCCGTGGTATTCCCATGACTTAAAGAAACGGCTTAGCTGTAATATAATTATTTTTTAAACAATTTCCTAAAATCAGTTTTGGCACAAAATTTAAAGTGAAACGTATCACTTTATTCATGCACCAATCAAGTGAAATTGAGAGATGGCAGGAACGTAAATATTAATGGGGCAGTTATCTTATGTGTATAACACAAATTGAAACTAATTGAAATGAATTCGTTGCCAGAAAATTTAAATATCACAATATAAACTCAACGTCGAGGTATAGGACTACTTTTTTTTAAGAGTTTACTGCTAATTTTACCACCAGCATTTCAGACGGTGTTCATGTTAAAATGTGGGGACTTTTTTTTTCAAAGGTTGAACTAGCCCTTTCATCCCCACATTAATTTACGGTTTCAGGTGTTACAAAAAATATGACAAAAAAAAATTTCAGTTCAACGTTTTGTCACATGTTGGGACCAATAAAAATGTGCTTGTGTTTGATATTGTTGGCAGCAGCTGTTAATGCGACTACGTAATACAGTTTAAACACAAATAATGTTTCCCATAACCTGAATGACTACCCGTGCAACATTCAACAAATAGAGCAACATGACTAAAAGGTATAAGGAGCCCGTCTAACTGGATCACGCTCGAGGCCGAGAAGCACGGGAGCGGTAAGTACGTTACACTGCCACCCACGTCAAATGCGCCATCGGCGCTACGTGCAAGGCTCTGAACTGGCGCGCCAGTGTTCTCGTCGCGCTACGTGCATCATTAGATTGTTAGCTGTTGCCCTATAATTTTATTGGTGGGAAGTCTGTACCAAAGTTCGATGCAGGGTCCTATACTAGTTTCGCAGGAATTCACCCAGAATATGTCAAGCTAACGGCCTGAAAATTTAGTTTTTGGCCATGCTGAAGGGCTTCAAATGATGCTATCAATAAACCTGATCTGTTAAAAAAAATTTAATACGCCCTAGTTTAAAGTGTTATTTCTTTTCGTGTGCTAACGGAATGTGCACACGTGAAATAGTATGTTTTAAAAACTGCAACCCAGTTCGTGCACCAGGTAGACGGGTCACCTAAAAATACAATATTTTCTATTTATACGAAATGTTGTTAAACTTTTTAGTCATTACTTACGAGTACTATTTCTTCGCATCAAACAATTTAAGACGTCATATTTTTGAACACTGGCCTGTGAAAATAGAAATTTCAGTAACTTACTTACCGAGACGATTCACGTTGAAATGAGATACCGCGAGTCACTTCAAGGAATCTTATAATCACGCTCTGAAATGTTTTCGCAATTTTTAAAAATTGGTTAAAATAAGTAAATTTTTTCATGGTTTTAATTTGTAGCAATATATTGTTTTAATTTTTGTAAATTATGTTTTGTTAAGAATACTTTAAAATGAATTAAGACATGACCTTTCAGTCGCTCGTGGTAAATTTTCTGTAAATTACTTGGTTTATTTTATTTGTGCTTCCCAAAAACACTAACATTGTGATTTCGACATGGCGCAATGCAAAAACTACACGATCGAAAACTTTCCCATGCCAGGAAACAGTACTGATAAGTAATGCTTACAAGTTCAACAGTGTTTTGTACACGTATAAAATAATGTATTTTATGGTGACCAGTTATTTTAGGTCGGTACTGCACCCTGCAAGGCTTTGTGCCCAATAATCTTCCCTGTTAGTAAATTATTCGTAAACCGTGTCATTGCTCTACGTTATGAATGGTTATTATCGCTGATCACCGAACACAAAGCTTATTGGTTGTGAGAACGATACAAGTTCTTCGCCGACTTAAGTATAGCACGCAACAAAAATTTTTGTATTATTTGCGACACCTGAAACCACAAATTTTTGTGGAAATTATAGAGGTTAAGACGCCGCGCCTTTCTTTCCATCGACGGAGACTCCGCGTGGAGTGGTATTCGTGCCCGAACACTGTGGACAGTCTTCGAATGGTGGCGCTTTAGCTCAACGACGAGTCCCCGCTCGTCTCCGCGGATCAGCGCCGCTTCTTCGCGAATCAGGGCAGTACGGCACTCTCGGTCGGACACCGTCCAGCCGAGCGACTCTCAACCGCAAATAGTTGGTGTCACGACGTGGAGAGCCATCTCCTATGATAGCCGTTCTCCTCTGACAGCGGCGAGTGGTACTTCAGAAGGACTTGGGGACCTCGCAACTCGGAGCCAAAAGCATGGGAGCCGAAAGCCGATCTTGAAACCACGAGACTTGTTTTATCGCGGCCGACATGTTTTTGTTAACTGTCCCCCACAGAAAAAAATGCAGTATTCAAGGCTATGGGCTATTTACGGTAAAGTGAGCACTTTTGAAGGCCCTCTCAATTGGAATAATAGTCGATAAATATATTTTATTTTAGCCTTAGACATTAACTTCCGAATGCGATGGAATACACACACTGGGTTTTTTTTCTTACATGGCAATATTTATTAAAAAATATGGTTAAAGGATAAAAAATGGCTGAAATGAAAAGTAACTAGCGTCAAAAGTGCTCACTTTACCATGAACAGTTTATATACATAAGTATGTCCACATCTGCAGTTGTCTCGCCTCATTCTTTGCTCCCCCTCCCCGCTGTCCGCTTAATATACACTGGTGGAGAATGAAAAATGAAAGCGGTGACGTAGAAACACCATATGCGCATGGGGCACTAATAGAGGAACCGCGTACTAGGCATAACATCGCTGAGCCCAATACAACTGTAGTTGACTCGCTAAAAGAGTAGTCTGTTGTTTCTAGCATCGGCCAGTGTGGAGTAAGCATTGTAGACATGCCATGACGGCATAGACGACCACATTTAATGCAATTAACGGACTTTGAACGAGATCATATTGTGGGCCTGAGGGAGACTAGATGGACCTTCCGAAGAATCGCCCAACGCGTAGAACGTGAAGTGTCTGCTGTGCATCATTGGTGGTGCAGGTGGCACAACGATGGTGCACATGTTCATCGACCTGGTTCCGGACGGCAGCGGCATACGGATTCACGCCAAGACTGCCGCATCAGACGAGCGGCCATTGCTGATCGCATGGCGACCGCCGCACAGATTAGAGCCACAGTTGCACCCAGGGTGTTAGCTAGGACCATCACCAATCATTTGCTGGACACTCGGCTACGATCAAGGATGCCGCTCACCAGCCTTCGTCTCACATCTCAGCACCGTACAGCCCGTCTCGGATGGTGTCGCGAACGACGCAACTGGAGGGATGAATGGCGAGGAGTTGTGTTTAGTGCTGAGAACAGATTCTGCCTTGGCGTGAGTGACGGACGTTCGCGAGGGCGGCGTCGGCCAGGAGATTTGCATCAACCAAAGTGTATACAGCAGCGACATACAGGACCATCTCCTGGCATCATGGTCTTGGGGGCAATAGCCTACAATGACAGTACGTCTCTGGTGTTTGTTGAGGGAACAGTGAACACTACATCCTGAACATCATCCAGCCCATTTTGTTAGTGTTCCTACAACGCCAAGGAGATGTCCTCTTCCAGCAGGACAATGCCCGTGCACACACGTCTCGTATTATCCAACGCGTTCTCGAAGGCGTTCGTCAACTCCCCTGGCCAGCACGATCACACGTCCTTTCCCCCCATTGAACATGTATAGGACATGATGGGACGGCATTTGGTGCGGTCTGCAATACCGGCAACAAACCTCCACCAATTGTAACAACAGGTGGAATTAGCGTGGAACACTATTCCCTGAGATGACATCAGACACCTTTATGATTGTCTCTACGCACGACTGCAGGATTGCATCGTCGCTAAAGGCGGCTACACAAGATACTGACATTGCTGTTCAAGACACTCTGTAGCCTCTGTCCATAGGTGTGCAACCCTGTGTTCATTATCATGTACAGTTTAAAACCTGTGTAATTATTCAGTACAACCTTCATTCATGTGGGACCATTGCGTCCGGGTGTCCATTTGTCATTTTCCACGAGTGTATATTATAATAAATTTTAAAAATATGTTCTGGACCAAGATTTGAACACGAATCAAAAGTTTGTGTCCATGACTGACCACTTACCTGTATAGTCTCGAGTAGCAAAGTAGGCTAACTACTAGAGTTATAGTACCTTTTGATGTTTAAAGGGATAGGTCTAAGAGGCGTGGATACGCTGCCGCAGAAACTATATCTTTCTTGTTACAGTGATGAACAAAGCTTCGTGTAGACTTGGCATTGCTCGTTCCCGAAACCCGAAGCTTTGCTCCCTTTTACGTAATTACAACTAAACATTTCCACAAAATTTTCGTTAAGTCTCTCATCTTACATGGCGCTTTAACTGCGTTGCAGTTTGTTTGAAATGAGCGNATTTCCACAAAATTTTCGTTAAGTCTCTCATCTTACATGGCGCTTTAACTGCGTTGCAGTTTGTTTGAAATGAGCGCTTTTTCAACGAAACTATTAAACGTGCGTCCAGTGTGCTGATCTACGAAAAGAACCTAATCTTCAGACAAGCGCTGTTGAGTACACATTAGCAACACCATCATAGCACTCCAAAAATCCTAAAACGGTTTTTTTTTAAAGCGCTTTATCCCAGAATATACACGTCAGATACATACAAAACTACCCACGGACCCTGCATTGAACNATTTCCACAAAATTTTCGTTAAGTCTCTCATCTTACATGGCGCTTTAACTGCGTTGCAGTTTGTTTGAAATGAGCGTTTTTTCAACGAAACTATTAAACGTGCGTCCAGTGTGCTGATCTACGAAAAAAAACCTAATCTTCAGACAAGCACTGTTGAGTACACATTAGCAACACCATCATAGCACTCCAAAAATCCTAAAACGGTTTTTTTTAAAGCGCTTTATCCCAGAATATACACGTCAGATACATACAAAACTACCCACGGACCCTGCATTGAACCTTCCTGCAGACTTTCCATTATTGAAATAGTAGGGATACCTGTGAAAGNCCTTCCTGCAGACTTTCCATTATTGAAATAGTAGGGATACCTGTGAAAGTCCCATAAGTACACGCAGTGCGACTAAAACACTGCACGCCAGTTGAGAGCCTTGCGCTTAGCGGCGATGGCGCACTTGATGCGCATGGCTGTGTCGTCCTTATCGCTCCCACGCTTCTCGGTCTCAAAAGAGGAAAAAAGGTCCAGGTAGGTGGGAGTCTTAAACATACGGATATTTTTAACAGTGAATATACCACGCATTTTCCCGCCACGTCGCGACCGGTGTGCTCGTCTGTTGGTATTACCAGAGACTAAAGATGTGGTAGACCGATCTCGCTGGCTGAGCACAAGCAATCTCCGTGCCCCAACATTGAACTGCTTTTCTAACACGTCTAGCGAAAACGGCATGTTTTGGATTTTAGGTTATAAAACTGATTTATAAACAAATGCCCCGACTAATTTGTAATGCAGTTTGATTAGATTCAAATTGGCAAAGGTATTTTATTGATATAACAGTGCTTGTCATTTAAAAATTAAGATAAAATCAAACACCGTCATCAACGTTGACCACGTGAATTTGACAGTTGTGTATGTCTTTTGTATGCCAACGTTGGGTACGTGCGCAGAAGACGAATAAGCTGTCTACCTCATCCTTTGTCTATGGTTGGCACGCCTGTCTCCGCGCTGCCGTGGCGCCCACGAGGCGCGTCGGTTCAGCTGTTAACTGCAGCCGGGCCGCACGCAACACGCGAGGTCTCTGGTTCGTGTCACGCCTCGCCCGTTAGCCCGCCTCCGCCGGGGCGTGTTCGGTGTGTGGGAGAAATGGCGATAACGTCGACCTTCATACGTATTTCAAATGCAATTTCGCTGTATCAACACTCCGAGGAAACTGTCCGGATGTTGCTTGGACTATACATAATTCTATGAAAATTTCTTTCCCTTCAAGGAAAATCCCACTTGGATGTTCCGCTTTTACCGGGCTCTTATAGCCCATCAAAATTAATTTCGCAGATATCACGTATTCACGGTTTCTTCACATTTTTAGAATCAAACCTTTTAAAAACTACCTGTTGTATGACGTGTTTACTTGTTTCCTAAATATGTCATTTATCACAAGCGTTTTATACTTCTGTTAAAATAAAAATATCCTATTTTTGATTAAATTTAACGTTTACTTACATTTTATCTATTAATCATAGTATTTAATTTATAATCAATATGAATAAAATATGAGAAAATAGGCGTGTTGGTAATGCCTAGTAATAAATAGTTCTTGTGAAAAATATTATTAAAGTGAGTACGTACGAATGCGCACATTTGGTGTAATTTTTTTAGACTAGGTTACGCTTTGTCTGCATGAAGCGGAGGAATATCCTGAAAGTAGAACCTAAACAAGGCTTCAGAAAAGTTGGAAGTAACCGTGAATGGATTATAAAAATATATTTTTAAGTGCCTTAATAAACACGAGAGACTGTGNGAAAAGGTTTCTGACGTGATTATGGCCGCACGACGGGAATTAACAGACTTTTAATGCGGAATGGTAGTTGGAGCTGGACGCATGGGACATTGCATTTCGGAAATGGTTAGGGAATTCAACATTGCGAGATCCATAGTGTCAAGAATGTGCCGAGAATACCTAATTTCAGGCATAACCTCCCACCATGGACAACGCAGTGGCCGACCGCCTGCACTTAATGACCGAGACCAACGACGTGTGCGCAGAATGGTCAGTGTTAACAGACAAGCAACACTGCGTGAAATAACCGCAGGAATCAATGTGGGACGTACGACGAACGTGTCCGTTAGGACAGTGTGGCGAACTTTGGCTGTACTGGGCTATGCCAGCAGAAGACCGACTCGAGTGCCTTTACTAACAGCACGACATCGCCTGCAGCGCCTCTCCTGGGCTCGTGACCATATCGGTTGGACCCTAGACGACTGGAAAACCGTGGCTTGGTCAGATGAGTCCCGATTTCAGTTGGTAAGAGCTTATGGTATGGTTCGAGTGTGGTGCAGACCCCACGAATCCATGGACCCAAGTTGTCAACAAGGAACTGTGCAAGCTGGCGGTGGCTCCATAATGGTGTGGGCTGTTTTTACATGGAATGGACTGGGTCCTCTGGTCCAACTGAACCGATCATTGACTGGAAAGGGTTATGTTCAGCTACTTGGAGACCACTTGCAGCCATTCATGGACTTCATGTACCCAAACAACGATGGAATTTTTATGGATGACAATGCGCCATGTCACCGGGCCACAACTGTTCGCGATTGGTTTGAAGAACATTCTGGACAATTCCAGCGAATGATTTGGCCACCAAGATCGCCCGACATGAATCCCATCGAACATTTATGGGATATAATCGAGAAGTCATTTCGTGCACAAACTCCTGCACCGGCAACACTTTCGCAATTATGGACGTCTATAGAGGTAGCATGGCTCAATATTTCTGCCGGGGACTTCCATCGAGTTTCTGCCTTTCGCTGGGCAAAAGGAGGTCCGACACGATATTAGGAGGTATCCCATGACTTTTGTCGGCTGAGTGTATACATACATATATTTTTTTCAAACAGGTAAACTTTGACCAGGACAGTGTGAAATTGACAATCCATTGATGGCTAGCCAGTGATAAATGCCATCATTACAGTAGGCAGAGCAGATTCAGTTTCGACCAATGGGTTGATTGTTAGTGGGGATACAGATACTACCAGATCTGGTTTTCCTGCAGTGGTCACACGAGCGAAAATATCTGCAGATAGGTGGGGCCCTTACGGCCGTGTCTCAGTTTTGTTCAGAGCAATGACGCTCTCTCGCCTACACCAGACCTTCGTCACTGAAAACTCATGCCTCTTTCATTTAAGGGTGTTGGACCCCAAAAAATGAATAGTTTTATTATTGTACCAAGCATTGTTCAACTTGTACACATTATATGTGATGACATTTTCCTAGAATAAAAAAAAAATTATACTTTATATTTTTTGAATAATTTGATGTCAAATTCAATTTTTTTTCTGTTTCGCTGCAGCGATAATAACAAATACTAAGTTTTACAAATGAAAAAAAAAAAATACAAAATAGGCTAATGCTATGGACCACTGCTTGACACATATGTCATGACCAAAATATCAAGATATATATATATATATATATGAAAAGAATTGTTAAATATATAGACATTTTTGCATATTTTTAACTTTTTTTAAACTGTGAACTATTATTTGGTGATTACATATATGTCACGCGGTAGCCCATGGCATTAGTGGCCGTCGGGCTGGTGGTATTTTGCACGTCGGAGGCCCATAAGCATGGAAGCCCTAAGGGCGACCCAGGCACGCCCATTGCATCTCATCGTAGTCTCTAGGCGCAAATCACTAAACTGGCACCCCGTCTTCCTGTCGGTAACGTGCCTCCATGAGACTTTCAACAGTGGCCGGATGATTCTATGGTGTAATACTAAGGCAAAAGTGTGCAGCACTTGTCTATGCTTTTTTTTAAAGACTGTACTGGAATCTTCGTGCTTAAAAATAACCGCGAAAACGCAGGAGTCAGCAATTTTCTCTTGCGGGAAAAAAAAATTATATATTTGGAGATAAATTGAGAACCTGAAATTCACACGTGCAATGTATCTTAAATGCTATTTCCGAGTAGAAATCACTCAAGTGCATTGAGAAGTTTTGTAATACGACGTATTCTGCCGAAGGTTGGCGGCTTGTGCAGGCGGTCGCCTTAAAACCAACACGAAGCAAATATGGTCGCGCATGTGCCGCAGTTACTCCGTACGAAACGTAAAGTGCAGCTAGTGAAAGCAGTAGAGCATTCGTTGAGCTATCACGGTAACGATCAGCATACGCAATGTTTATTTACCAGTAGGATTGCCAACCGTACTATAATGTATAGTATTGTACTATATTTTGGCCCGATGTACTATATACTGTTGAAGAAATATATAGCACGCAATAAGTACTATATTTCGGCCGGACCTTACAATGCGCTTTGAGTTGGCCAGTTCTACTATATTAGTTTAAATTTTTAATAAATAGCAACACCACTCAGCAAACTTTATGAATGCACCTTACGACTTTGCTTCGACTGACGCGCTGTGCGTATTTCCGAACGTGAGAACTGTCACTGTCAATGGTTTGTTTTTACTGCGTTTTTACTCACCTGTAGTGTGGTTTTGTTTTGGTCACCAAAAATTGCTTAACAAGAAATAAATAATAATAAATTGTTAAAGTAAACAATGGANATCTGTAGTGTGGTTTTGTTTTGGTCACCAAAAATTGCTTAACAAGAAATAAATAATAATACATTGTTAAAGTAAACAATGGAAGGCGAAAGTGATAGTGAAAGTGCGCTGTTGTTAACCCCTACTAAAGAGCGGAACGGAACGTCCATAAAAGAGAAATAGAGCCAGTCTCACCTTAATAAAAAATGAGTTTCTAATTTACATTAATTTACAATTTGAGTGCAATAAATCGTTTGATACTTTTATTATGAATAATAAATTATTAAAGAGTGCACAAAGTNAGAGCGGAACGGAACGTCCATAAAAGAGAAATAGAGCCAGTCTCACCTTAATAAAAAATGAGCTTCTAATTTACATTAGTTTACAATTTGAGTGCAATAAATCGTTTGATACTTTTATTATGAATAATAAATTATTAAAGAGTGCACAAAGTGAAAAAATATAACTTTTGTAAATAAGTAATAAATTTGGTTTTTAATAAGCATACTTACACCTTTTTTTAACCTTTTTCCTTAAAGTACTATATTTTCTTTCAGTGTACTATATTGTTTATATCTTGGTCTGAAAAATNGGGAAAAAATATAACTTTTGTAAATAAGTAATAAATTTGGTGTTTAATAAGCATACTTACACCTTTTTTTTAACCTTTTTCCTTAAAGTACTATATTTTCTTTCAGTGTACTATATTGTTTATATCTTGGTCTGAAAAATGCTATATTTTCTTTCACTGTACTATGTTTTTTATATCTTGGTCTGAAAAATACTATATTTCCCCGAAAAAAAAATGGCACTACTATTTACCAGGTCAGTATGGTTATTTCAGAGAGCAGATACGTTAAATGTGGTAAATACGTTGTTGCATTGCTTACTGGCTAACCTTTTAAATTTTAGTTTATTTTAGTATGTACAATGGTACTACAATTGTAAAAAATCTACATTAATTTGTGGTGCACTAGTACCTTTGTACCATTAAGATTACCATGTTCCTCACATTTTCTTTCAAAATAAAGGCTTTATAGCCATGCCATAAAAAATATTATAAACTGTACAGAACTTATATCTCTTCTCTCACTGAAGTACACTTCCACTTCAACTCCCATAAATGAATTGCCTTGGTATAGTATATTCGTGGTTTATTCACACTTTTTAAATCAAACCTTTGAAAAATCACCCATATATATGGTGCTTGGCTGTTTCCTAAACATGTCATGGGCCACAAGCGTTTTATGTTTATGTCAACATAAAAATACCTTTTTTTTGTTAAATTGAATTTTAACTTATATTTTATCTATGAATTAAAATATTTCATTTATAATTAATATGTATAAAAACTGGGAGAAAATAGGTGTTTGAAATGCCTAGTAATTAATACTTCTTACGCAAAATATTATTACACTGAATGCGCATGAATGCGGTGCGGTGTCCCTTTGATGTTATTTTCTAGACGTAGTTAAGCTTTGTTTGCATGAGGCGGAGGAATATCCTGGAAGTAGAACTTAAGCAGGGCTTTAGGAATATTGGAAGTAACCGNACTTAAGCAGGGCTTTAGGAATATTGGAAGTAACCGGGGATGGACTATAAGTACTTCATTTGCTTGCAGCCAGATGTCACTTGTTTATGTAAGGGGCCCCGGTGGCCGAGGGTTTTGCTCGCCTTCTTCCCCCTCCCCTACTTTTTACTGCCACGGCTAGCAGTGCTCGATTCGCATATGGAGAACGTGGCAGACGTTGCCAGTGACAGGCGGGTTTTCTCGGGTAACTCCCGTTTCCCTATTCCCATTTATTCCCTAGCTTCTCCATCGTAGGATCTCGCCTATCGGTTGGTCGACGAGAGCCTGCGGGTTCTCGCAGGAAAGACTTGCCACTTCGGGTAGTTACAGTCCTTTTTCTAGGGCGCGCTCTCCATACATATTATTGCCATCTCATTACACAAGCTCGTCATTTTTGGCTGTCGTCCATTTTAGGCGCTGCTCCGATAATGGCGACTTCCCCTGCAGTGAGTTTTTTTTTTGTAGATTTTCCTCCTGCTTCTTTACACGATCTTCGCAAGGGGATGCGGAACTTGGCATAAAACACTTCAGCGGGTCCCCAAGTTAGAAAGAATGAACGGGAGGACTGAGGAGACGTGACTAATCGTGTAAACGCATAAAACCACGACCATCACGATGCTTACTCCTACAACGGTTTTATTTTGATAAAAAAACTACAAAGGAGTAGTGATTTTTTAATTTTCATACTATCTTGCGTTCGTTTTCTGCATTATTTTTGTGCTCGTGGTTCATATTTATGCACTTCGTTTTTCTGCTTTTAATTGCTCCGTTCAAATGAACGCCGTAACAGCTTAGCACAGTGACACATACAGATACTTACTATAATATTCGGTTGGATATGTGTATGTAAATTGTAAGTGAATATTGTCATTGCATACATGCCGGAGGAATATTGCGTGACACAACTATAGAAAGGAAGGCCTGATGTGCATAAATGCATTAGCGGCATATAATGCACTGACGTTTGTGAAAGATGCAACACCAAGAAGGATACATGTGATTGAAATGAACTGTATACCACATATAATATACATGGCAATACATAATTGATTAGGATTACAGAGTTGTACATTATCTCTGTACTTTATAATTCAGTATTGTGTGAAACCCCTAAACGTCGTGGCGTGGAATAAAATAGGACCGGGATATGTTCCTGGGGAATCTCCCTCCACGTGGTTTGTATGCTAGTCCACAAAGTATCAACAGTGTGGAATCGTTTTTGTTAACATTTGTGATGATGGATAATGCATATAATGTCTGTAAACAGTTACAATACTACAATATTATAAGATCTTACAGTACACAGGGCAGTGACCGCATAATTTCGCGAGTCTCTCTGTACATACACAAATCAAAGCAAAAGATATAAGGTGTGAATTTTTTGTTGTACTTTGTCCTTGTAAGGCGGTTGAAGGGTCATTTGTTGCAAATGCAATGCAGTACTTACGGCGATATGAGTTAACAGCTGAAACGCGAAGAACTTAGGGCGAAACGACGTACTTGTATTGAACAACCTAGCGTTAAATACCACAGGCAAGCAAATATTTTTGGCCCCATATAAATTATCAGTTTAAATTAAATTTCAACCATTTGTGGCTAACGAATACCAAAAAGGTAATCTGTAGTTTAAAAGAACAGAAAAAAAACGTACGTAGTCAGGCCCCGATCCATTTGGCACTATTGTTTGTAAAATGGACACGTGACCCGATTTTGTCTGTAAAATTAATTAAATATATTTGTAATTTGCGTCTTGGCAACTTCAGAGCTGACATATTGCGAAATCACCGCAATGTTATTGATTCTGTTGTTACGTTCAGCACGTTTCCAGATGATGTGTAATAAGCAAATGCGTATCGTTAACGTAGTATAGCTTTAACTAGAATCGGCGTGACACATATGTAAATCACTAAATAACAAACCATATATATATATATATATATATATATATATATATATATACACACATACAAAAATGTTAAATATAAAGATATGTTTGCATTTCTAACGTTTTTTTTTTTTAATGTATGAATGGTTATTTGGTGATTATATATATGTCAAGCAGTAGCCCACGGCATTAGTTTATGTTGTAAATTTTTCCATCTACACAACTTAGTTAGAATGTGTTTTTATGGCTGCAACAAAACAGGAGAGTTTTGTATTTGACATCAAATTATTCAACAAATATAAAGTGTAAACATTTTTCATTTGAGGGAAATGTCTTCACATACAATGCGTACGAGTTGAACAATGTTTGGTACAATTATAAAATAATTAATTTTTTGTGGTCCAACGCCCTTAACGGTGGTGTACTGAACTTGAAACGCCGGTGGTAACGTGGCTAAGGAAAGAGTACTCTCGGACTATACGTACGTTATCCCCGTGCAGCGAGGTCGCAGCCGCCGTGCTGCCTCGCAAATTGGCGCGCTGAAAGCTAGCTGTCGCGCTTCCAATTAGCTCGCGACGCTGCAGCTACTTGTTGTAACGGGGCACGTTATCTGCAGCACATGTGTAGCAGCTGGAGGCTGGAGGCTGGCTTGGGCGCCGAGTGAGTAATAAGGCGCTGCGCCTCTCTGTAGACTTCTCGTGCATACACTGCACGGAGCTCATTAGTGGGTTGAAGCTAAACACTCCAGTGCTTGTGATGAAAAAGGTTCTTGGCTAAGCCATCGTTCGTTGAAAATGGTAGTCAGGGAATTCATAATTTTGTGGAACTGTCCACGTAAGTTGTAAGTTTGCAATGTCAATACCCGAGGAACACAAATCCCGATCAAACAAAATCTAATTACTGAGTACAGTGGAAACTTTACCCCCACCAATGCTTGCTGATATCACAAGTTTCTGTGTTTATATATATGTATATATGTATACACACACATACATACATACAGAGTAAAACCTGCTCCACTAATATTACGTAATTGAAGGGTGTTATTGATGTGCTGGTTTCACAGAATTGAGGTTTAGACAAGCAATTATAGTTGTAGCACAGACACAGCTTTTAATAACTATTAGAATGTGTATTTCTTGAGCAAAGTTACATTAGTTAAAATGGAACAATGCCTGTTCACATCAAGATATTAAAACTAGAATAATGTCAGATGGGTTTTTTGTGCAGGATTTTAGTGAAAGTAGCTTACGTGCTTTCGTAATATGATGATTTTAAAAGCCGACAGTTTTCTGCCCCATTTAACTTCTTAGTTACTAGTCTACGATGTTCGTATGCGTGTTTAGATTCGGTTTCGTGTACCCTGATTTCGTTGGGACCTCCTTGTCAGTACTTTGTGATAGTTCATAGTACCTAGACGTAGGACGTGCTGGAAGATGGTATTTACTAATGCTGACAAGACCGACTTGCTCATGGTTTATGGCGAATGTAGGAAGAATGCTATTCGTTCTTATAATGGTGTAGCTACGCTGAACGATATCCCGATAGACGTCAACCATCACGACAATTGTTTACGAACCTCTTTAACCAATTACGGGAAACTGGACGTGTAACACCTCTAAAACGTAACATAAACAAACGAGTGACCGGAGAAGAGGGCGAAGTTAATGTTCTGGCTGCTGTTGTGGTAAACCCGCAAGTTAGCTCCGGTGCGATCGCAAGAGGGAGTGGCATGNATATATATATATATATACACACATACAAAAATGTTAAATATAAAGATATGTTTGCATTTCTAACGTTTTTTTTTTTTAATGTATGAATGGTTATTTGGTGATTATATATATGTCAAGCAGTAGCCCACGGCATTAGTTTACGTTATACATTTTTCCATCTTCACAACTTAGTTAGAATGTGTTTTTATGGCTGCAACAAAACAGGAGAGTTTTGTATTTGACATCAAATTATTCAACAAATATAAAGTGTAAACATTTTTCATTTGAGGAAAATGTCTTCACATACAATGCGTACGAGTTGAACAATGTTTGGTACAATTATAAAATAATTATTTTTTTGTGGTCCAACGCCCTTACGGTGGTGTACTGAACTTGAAACGCCGGTGGTAACGCGGCTAAGAAAAGAGTACTCTCGGACTATACGTTATCCCCGTGCAGCGAGGTCGCAGCCGCCGTGCTGCCTCGCAAATTGGCGCGCTGAAAGCTAGCTGTCGCNGTACGTTATCCCCGTGCAGCGAGGTCGCAGCCGCCGTGCTGCCTCGCAAATTGGCGCGCTGAAAGCTAGCTGTCGCGCTTCCAATTAGCTCGCGACGCTGCAGCTACTTGTTGTAACGGGGCACGTTATCTGCAGCACATGTGTAGCAGCTGGAGGCTGGAGGCTGGCTTGGGCGCCGAGTGAGTAATAAGGCGCTGCGCCTCTCTGTAGACTTCTCGTGCATACACTGCACGGAGCTCATTAGTGGGTTGAAGCTAAACACTCCAGTGCTTGTGATGAAAAAGGTTCTTGGCTAAGCCATCGTTCGTTGAAAATGGTAGTCAGGGAATTCATAATTTTGTGGAACTGTCCACGTAAGTTGTAAGTTTGCAATGTCAATACCCGAGGAACACAAATCCCGATCAAACAAAATCTAATTACTGAGTACAGTGGAAACTTTACCCCCACCAATGCTTGCTGATATNAACACAAATCCCGATCAAACAAAATCTAATTACTGAGTACAGTGGAAACTTTACCCCCACCAATGCTTGCTGATATCACAAGTTTCTGTGTTTATATATATGTATATATGTATACACACACATACATACATACATACATACATACATACAGAGTAAAACCTGCTCCACTAATATTACGTAATTGAAGGGTGTTATTGATGTGCTGGTTTCACAGAATTGAGGTTTAGACAAGTAATTATAGTTGTAGCACAGACACAGCTTTTAATAACTATTAGAATGTGTATTTCTTGAGCAAAGTTACATTAGTTAAAATGGAACAATGCCTGTTCACATCAAGATATTAAAACTAGAATAATGTCAAGATGGGTTTTTTGTGCAGGATTTTAGTGAAAGTAGTTTACGCGCTTTCGTAATATGATGATTTTAAAAGCCGACAGTTTTCTGCCCCATTTAACTTCTTAGTTACTAGTCTACGATGTTCGTATGTGTGTTTAGATTCGGTTTCGTGTACCCTACCCTGATTTCGTTGGGACCTCCTTGTCAGTACTTTGTGATAGTTCATAGTACCTAGACGTAGGACGTGCTGGAAGATGGTATTTACTAATGCTGACAAGACCGACTTGCTCATGGTTTATGGCGAATGTAGGAAGAATGCTATTCGTTCTTATAATGGTGTAGCTACGCTGAACGATATCCCGATAGACGTCAACCATCACGACAATTGTTTACGAACCTCTTTAACCAATTACGGGAAACTGGACGTGTAACATCTCTAAAACGTAACATAAACAAACGAGTGACCGGAGAAGAGGGTGAAGTTAATGTTCTGGCTGCTGTTGTGGTAAACCCGCAAGTTAGCTCCGGTGCGATCGCAAGAGGGCGTGGCATGAGTCAGGCAAGTGTACAACGCATTCTGCACTGNATCTCTAAAACGTAACATAAACAAACGAGTGACCGGAGAAGAGGGTGAAGTTAATGTTCTGGCTGCTGTTGTGGTAAACCCGCAAGTTAGCTCCGGTGCGATCGCAAGAGGGCGTGGCATGNTGAAGTTAATGTTCTGGCTGCTGTTGTGGTAAACCCGCAAGTTAGCTCCGGTGCGATCGCAAGAGGGCGTGGCATGAGTCAGGCAAGTGTACAACGCATTCTGCACTGCCATAACTTCCGTATGTATCATGTCTCTCTCCATGAAGCGCGACATGGACACGATTTGAGAACCGTGTTAACTTTTTGTACACGGGCCTTAAAACATGTTAAACCGGATTTGTCATGCATATTGCAACATTTACAAATCATGGCCAAGCTAACCTCAGCAACATGCGCTACTGGTCGGTAAACAATCCCAAGCGTCCGTGGAGTGTAAACGTGCGACGTGGAATAATGAACCATCGTCTCATAGGCCCTTATTTCATAGAAGGAACTCTGGATCCCCAAAAGTATGTCTTAGTTCCTAGCAGACGAACTTCCACAGGTGTCGGAAGACCTCCCACCGCAGACTAGGAGGACTCTGAGGCATCAGCATGATGGTTGTCCAGCGCATAGTGCAATGCATACTACAGCTTGTCTTCGCCGATTGTTTCAAAATCGTTGGATTTGACNGATGGTTGTCCAGCGCATAGTGCAATGCATACTACAGCTTGTCTTCGCCGATTGTTTCAAAATCGTTGGATTTGACTAACGGAACCTGTACGCTGACCTACCTGTTCACCAAATCTTACCCCTTAACATTTTTTAATGGGGAACGCTAAAATACACTGTCTACAAGGACATCGACTACACAAGAAGATATGAAAGAACGCATTACAGCTGCCCGTTCTGAAATTTCTTCTGAAATGCTACAATATGTGCAGCAATCTTTACATGACGGACTAGAAGTTTGTATTGTAGATTGTTGTCTTCATGTTGTCCACACAGCGTGTTGACAGTTACCTCTTTTGTTCTTCTTCATCGGCTCTCAAGACCTCGTTTTTAAGAGCCGCCCAAATCTCTTCGCTCACTTTTTCTTCTTCAGAATTCACAAAATTTGTGTATGCGCTTTCGTATTTCATGAGAGTGTGCGGATACATGGTACAGTTAAATGGAGCAGACAATCATAGGTATTTAACATTGTCATATTACGATAGCACGTAAGCTGCTTGCACTAGAATCCTGCAAAGAACGCCATTAACATTCAAATTTCCTCTAGTTTTATTTTTTTTTATTTGAATAGGCATTGTTTCATTTGAAAAAAAATTTTACTTTGTTTAAGAAATGCACTTTCTAATAAGTATTAAAATCTGTGTTTCGTCTGCAATGATGAGCCCTTGTCATAACTTCAATTGTGTGAAACCAGCTTATCAATAGTACCTTCCATTTCAGAAATATTTGCGGTGAAAGNGATGGTTGTCCAGCGCATAGTGCAATGCATACTACAGCTTGTCTTCGCCGATTGTTTCAAAATCGTTGGATTTGACGAACGGAACCTGTACGCTGGCCTGCCTGTTCACCAAATCTTACCCCTCATCATTTTTTAATGGGGAACGCTGAAATACATTGTCTACAAGGACATCGACTACACAAGAAGATATGAAAGAACGTATTACAGCTGCCCGTTCTGAAATTTCTTCTGAAATGCTACAATATGTGCAGAAATCTTTACATGACGGACTAGAAGTTTGTATTGTAGCTTGTGGTCTTCATTTTTAAGACAGCGTGTGGACAGTTACCTCTTTTTTTCTTCTTCATCGGCTCTCAAGATCTCGTTTTTAAGAGCCGCCCAAATCTCTTCACTCACTTTTTCTTCTTCAGAATTCACAAAATTTGTGTATGCGCTTTCGTATTTCATAAGAGTGCGGATACATGGTACAGTTAAATGGAGCAGACAACCATAGGTATTTAACATTGTCATATTACGATAGCACGTAAGCTGCTTGCACTAGAATCCCGCAAAGAACGCCATTAACATTCGAATTTCCTCTAGTTTTTTTTTTTATTTGAACAGGCATTGTTCCATTTGAAAAAAATGTTTACTTTGTTTAAGAAATGCACTTTCTAATAAGTATTAAAATCTGTGTTTTGTCTGCAACGATGGGCCCTTGTCATAACTTCAATTGTGTGAAACCAGCTTATCAATAGTACCTTCCATTTCAGAAATATTTGCGGTGCAAGTTGTGTGTGTGTGATATATATATACATATACACACATATATATATATATATACATATATATGTAAGTGTGTGTGTACGCATAGACCTTTTTTTATCGCATATACATAGTTAAAAAATTTCTAATATAATGACTCTTGCAGTAGAAATATATTAGTTTTGTAAACATTATTATTAAGGGTTTCGTTGAAGTGCAGATTTAGAGTCCGCGTGTTACGTCTTGGCAGATAAACTCCATAACGTACTAGGGAATCCTTTCGCCTAAACTTGGCGTGCGGACTGTAACAATGGTAGTAGCCAATTCACCAAACTCTTTCCCCCTTTTAGAATATTAAATGGCAGATGTCGCATGTTTTAGTACAGTGCTTTATACTATGCAGCATGTTTCCGAGGCATGTTGCTAGACTACACGAATGAGTCACTCTCGCCTATATTCGGGGGAAAAAAAGTGAACAAATCCATAATTGGTTTATATTACTGCGTTGGGCACTCAAAGTTAAGGAAAGGGATGGAAAATTTTAACAAATGCTTTAGCTGACTTTGATAGTGAGTTACATGTATATTTACAGGGGGGAAATGACATGTCTGTCTATTATCATTTTGTTTGGTCTCAATAAATGATCATTAATTTCATGGGGAATTTTTAGCGTTCTTTGCGGCCAAACGGGACATTTATGGAAACGTGTTTTAATGACTTTTGCTTTTTGTTATAAATAATGAACTCACTTCAATAGTTTGGCGATACAATGACCATGGTTTTTACGATTAATTGTAAAAAAAATATATATCTTTAGCGATCAGAAAAATCACTTCCTGTCAAAATTTTACAAGGTCTTCAATTCTTGTCATTGTGTACGGGACTCACTTGTAAATGTCTGCTACATGTTTCGGAAGCATGCTGTATATTGAACCAATCATTTGGTAAATGAAACGGCTATAGTGTATCTGTGTGCTTGCAGACCATAGACTGCAATGGCGAATTTGCGACAACAGTGAAGCCTTCGCCCAGGAGAGCACTCCCTTCTGGCTGGACGATATTGAAGAAGTAGGTGGTCCCTGCAAGTATGTGAAACTTATTACATGAGCATAAGTTGTGCTATTTTGAGTTTCTGAAAGTTTTCTGCGACTATAACAAAGTTTCGCAATGACGTATGTCCATGATAATAGTTCACATAATGATTTGGCGTTGTTATAAATAGTTCTTCGCTTTTATTTTATGTCTCTGAGGATTTATAATATTAGTCTAACTTTTTAGGCGCACAGTTGACACTGTATACAATACTCCCCCCCCTTTTTTTTGGCTTGTTAACAAATAAGTCTAGATAAACCACTAGTTACAATTAAAGTCCATTCTCACAATCACCCTTCCCCCTTCTTGTCGACTCAGAAAATACCCTGGATATGCCATGGCCATCTAGATAATTACAACAATCATTAAATATACCTGTGATCACTGTCATAATTTGTATGCTAATTCGCGAAAACGCAACGGTTTAGCTAACAAGGCTTCAAAGAGCTGTAAGTACAGTATTTCAATTTTATCAGTATGCGTAATCGTAGAGGAAGGTGACTTTTATCGCATTCAAAAGCTTATGAGCGACTGATAGCCACTCAAGTACATAGATTCACACAACTGTACCTGGTTACATTTTGCTAGCTGGCAAGATAAGATATGCCCGTTTTAAAACGTTTCCGTGATAACTTTCCGTAGATACCAAGAGACGTAGCCTGTATTTGTACCCGGTAATTTTACTTATATTTTAAAGTACACGTTGCACGATAAGAGACGAGAGACTTTGAGGGTATTACAGTGCTTTTTCTATGTTTAAAGTATATTTTACGACTTTGTGAAATGTCAAAGAGAATACAATAATGAAAACCACGCCAAAAGACAATTTTCAGCCACTTTTTAAAAAAATGTTTTAACACTGTTATGAGCATTTGAATCTTAAAGCTTGTGCCAAACAAATATCGAAAAAGGATTTTAACACAATGTTTTATCTCAACTAAATTGTTTCTTGAAGTAATAGGAACGTCTTGAAGCAATTTCTTTGAAATTCGGCACCACAATGTGTCTTCTGTCTATTTTAACTTTGAATTTTATCTTGAAACTTAATCGAGTGTTATTCTGAACTCTTATCAAACATGTTAATTCTGTCGAATTTAGAAGTTTGTATGTAAAAAGATAAATACATTCATAATTCCCATAATTCTCTTGATTAGTGTTTAAATTACTTCGCCACTGTTTCACCGTTCATAAGAAATCTAAATGATAAACACAAAAATTAAAAATATTACAAAAATATCATAAATATAATATTTATAACTTGAACTCTGTAAACATGCAGTCAAACACAATAAAATACATAATCGGTTTTAATATAATGTGCAAAGAAAAATTATGTGCCAAGCGCAAACTTAGATAGAGTCCGATACACAGTCTACAGTAAAGTTTCTTACAGTTGTACACAGTTATCTAGGTTATCTACACAACAAACTACTTAATAAGTGCTTGAGCTGTGCGAATACTTTTGTCCGCCACTATACTTAAACGACGATAAAAAAAAGGACAGGTTCTGTTTGTCAATAAGTTAAGTGTGGAACCTTCGTATAGTTCCATTATACACGATCGTTGTGTCACTTACTAATTTGAGAAAGAGAATTGTGTAGATGTTTGGGAATAACGTGTATTCCCTCGCCTGTAGATATGTATAGAAGCATAGGATGAACATCAAGGGGAACCGACTGATCTTCATAGGAAACACGTTATTCTTGGCCAGTCTGAAGGCTTTATAGGGATGTACTGAAGATACTGAAAAAGGGCAACACCCCGACAAACCCCTACGTGACGGTAGTGTTTAACACATTCGAAAAAAAATTTTCGCGGAAAATTTTAAATTCACCAAGGAATCAGACTGAAGTGGAAGGTTGGTCACTAAAATTGAAGTCACCCACTCACTGTTTTTCTGGTAGTGTATGGTCGTCAAATGGGTAACATCGGTACGTATAGAATACAGAAAAACACTAATATCGCAAAAATCAATATTTTTTTCAAAATTAAATTTTTTTCTCGTGTAAATTTGGACTACTGTCTTCGAAGGCGAGGACAGAAAATTAAAAGATATAATTTGCTTTATAGATCTTATTCCATNGTATGGTCGTCAAATGGGTAACATCGGTACGTATAGAATACAGAAAAACACTAATATCGCAAAAATCAATATTTTTTCAAAATTAAATTTTTTTCTCGTGTAAATTTGGACTACTGTCTTCGAAGGCGAGGACAGAAAATTAAAAGATATAATTTGCTTTATAGATCTTATTCCACAAAGATTGTTTTATGTTAATGTGATAGCAGCCAACTTAGATATTTTCAAAATAATTATCATTTGAAAATATAAATAAAACAAGCTTAAATATATAGGATATATCACATCAAAACACAGTTGATTTACATTTTTTATGACCTGCGGGCTTTGTTGCGAAAGAGAACGAAAAACGTCAGTACTGGAGTAAGCGAGTTCTGAGTTGCCCAATCAAATAAGATAGTAAACTT
Organism: Clitarchus hookeri; assembly: GCA_002778355.1. NCBI lineage: Eukaryota > Metazoa > Arthropoda > Insecta > Phasmatodea > Phasmatidae > Clitarchus > Clitarchus hookeri. The sequence continues at coordinate 178,139 of NQII01003859.1, read as the reverse complement.
ATGAAGAACCGGAAACAAAGAGCTGTTTGGGTACGTACGAAAAACTACCCTGCACCCTAAACGTTACCTTATGTCAAATCGGTATCCCAATTCATGATATTTGTATGCAGTAATCAAACAAACATTTATACCAGAAAACAATGCGCAGACACCAGATGGAATTCAGGTTATTCACGGCATGGCACGTGCCTCGGATCTTCTTGTCACTTCCATACACAACGCATACTATAGTCAATTCACGGTTACTTCATATTTTTTTGAAGCCTTGCTAAAGTTATAATTTCAGGATATTCTTCTGTCTTATGTAAACAAAGCTTAACTCCAATGGGACAACGCACCACATTCGTGCGCACTCATTGTAATAATATTCTGCATAAGACCTATTTCTTACAAGGCATTACCAACATATGTATTTTCTCCTTGTTTTTATTAGTGTTAATCATAAATGGAATATTATAATTTATGTATAAAATATAAGTAAAAGTTCAATTAAACCAGAAATAAGGTAATTTTATGTTAACACGAGTATAAAAAAGTTGCGATACATTAAATATTTACGAAACAACCAAACTCTTCATACATGGGGTCATTTTCCAAAGGTTCTATTCAAAAAAGTGTGAAGAAACCGCGAATAGACTAGGAGGATTCGCAAGAATCCGGGCCGTAGTCCATTTCCTATTTCCGGCGTACCGCTGTACGCCACCAAGCTTTCACGATGTCTCCAAATGAAAATACAATATTCCGTTAACACGCCGACGTCTCTACAACATCGTATCGACCACAAACTTATTTTCTTTGATGGCCGAACGTTACGATCCACTGCAGGCATGGCGTGCGATTAGGAAATGATGGTGCGTAAAGACAGTTGCGGCGTTTACAAGGCGAAGTCGTATTCAGCCTGTGGCTACGAACGCGCCGTGGTTAACCGTTGCCCTGCTCTGCAGCTACCGTGCTGTTCGGAAAAAATAAGTATGGCCGAAATGCACGCTATTCGCATTCAACTTTCCCCTGCCTTCTATTGAACGGGATCAGTGGGATCGTGAGTAATACTCGTTAGGGCGGCCGTATACGTACCGATAAAATCGGTGTCGGCGCCGGGATGGGAGGGGACTGTCGTACACACACACCGACAATATCGGTGTCCAGGGCTTGCAAGGCGACCAGTTACGTGAGTTGTGCAAAGCAATCAACATGGTTATAGTCTGTTCGTGCTTTCTTCACACCTATTAGAAAACACCCCACGTGTGACTTTTTGGTTGCTTCCTAAATATGTCGTGTATCAGAAGCGTTTTATGCTTGTGTTAACATAACAGTATCCTATTTTTGGTTAAAGTCGGAACTTTTAATTATATTTTATCTATAAATTACAAAAGTTCATTTATGACTAATATGAATAAATACAGAGAGAAAATAGGTAAGAAATAGTCCTTATGCAAAATGTTATTATACTGAATGCGCACTAATGCGGTGCGTTGGCCCTCTGTTATAATTTTCTAAACTTTGTTTGAATGAGGTGGAGGAATATCCTGGAAGTAGAACTTAAGCAGGCTTCAAAAAAGTTGGAAGTGACCGTGAATTGACTATACCTTGTAGAAGAGGAGATTTTATTTGCGGTTGATATTGCTTCGTCTTGGGACAAGATTTCAAGAGCGCAGAGAAAGAGAATGTTGGTATCATCTAGTAGCAGTTGCAAGAACTATTGTTGGCACTCAACATGTGAGACTGCCAAAGGGCGAGAGGAAATTGTTTAATTATTGTATACTGACCATTTGTCTCACAAACACAGTTTTCTCTCTACTGATTCAAGCAAGGTGGCAATGACACAAGTTACAAACAATGGCAGTCAAGACGATCCACCACTACCACCTCACACAATGCAAGGAACCCTCGAAAAACGATACGAAAACAAGACTAGCCAGGCGAGTGCGCATCTGCTCTGCGCAAAGATATCGGCGTATTATCGAGAGGTCGATCGTTATTACGCTACATGTTGGTGGTTGTCCCGATAATTGTATCTGTTCTGCTGAAGAAACTGTCTGTTCTGTAGCAAGAACAGACTTACTTTCTGTTCTCGGAACTATACGTATAGTTACAGTTACAATAATAGACACGATCACGACAGACTAGTACCATCTACGTTAACAATATATCGGCGGTACCAGCAACCCACTCTATTGCCGTCTTTATATTAATAGTTTAAAATGTGGTGGGTACAAAAATTGGCTCCAACGACAATTTTTTTCGCAGTGCAAAATGGCGAGGACGAGGGGAATAGATGCAACTACAGAATAGACGGCGCGGCGTTGGTCTGAAAAACTTGGTGCAGGTAACCAAAGGTTTCAAGATGACGGTATAAGACGCATTTGGATAACGACGTTCTAAGGGGACTCCGTAGTTGTCCTATCGTTCTCATTGCAAGCAGTTGTATCTCTTATAATATTTAAAACTATGGAATATTTCAATGCAAATATTTTTTCAGGACAGAAGTGAAAGTCAATATTTTGTTGCTAACTCATAAATGTGGTTATTGAAACACAGGTGTGGTTGTTTAGAAGTCTCAGAGTCGGCTAAAACGCTGTAAGTAGCCCTCTGTTTGCGATATTTATTCTTCTGTAGATCAGAGTTTTAAACTATAGCGACAGGGCTGTGTCTTTTCCGAACATATTGCTGTATTAAAACCTTATAGTCACTGGTTAAAATTTGGAGGAAACCGAACACACGCGAAGCTTGTTTATGCTATTTTAGATCGCCGTCGCAATACTTTCTCACGGTCGGACGTGACCTTGAGGCGTTTGAAATGTTTTACTAGGGCGGCCCCGCCCCTTAAAATCGTGTTTGGATAAAAATATACACTCACCGCCTTGAAGTAACTTTCTCGACAGGTCAGCGTTTTCAGTTCAGCCATTTCCGAACGTGTTAAACAAATAGGGAAAATGAAGAAAATTAACAATTGAGCACCACATGAATCGACAGAGCATCACAAACAGCAGCGGTCGGACTTCTGCAATATCCTGTTGATTCGCCACCACAGTGAGTCCCTACTGGTTGACTAATGACGTATAAATAGAAGAAGATCTTGTACGATAATTGCAGGCAAAGTGGGCAACGTTTGGACGATGGTAAAACCCCTCAAACACTTTCAAGGACCAAGGTTGACGCCACACAAGACCGGCACTGGGTGTTGTACAAGTTCTTTAGTCCTGGCGAAACCATTAACGCATTCTCCCTACTGTGCATAAATTGAGGCATTTGCCGGCAGTTTTGTAAAAACAGCCTTCGTTGGTCTAGAGGATGCGTCATTTTCTCTTGGGTGAGTAAGTGGAGAGATTTGGGCGGCTCTCAACAGCGAAGTCTTGAGAGCCGACGAGGGTGATTGAGGCGAACATGGAGCAACGCTGGAATGAGAGGGCGAGGGAAACGGGAGATCCCCGAGAAAACCGGCACGATTCCCACGTGCGAAAATCCGGGAGTGACCCGGCGGGAGATTATTCTCGTGGCAGACGACAAATTACACGTGGCAAATATGAGAAAAAAAAGAAGTTGAGTGATTAGAGGTATGGCGTAATCCTTCTCTCTCCCTCTTCCCCGGACTTGGCACCATCAAATCACAAAATATTCAAGAGTGAAAAGGTGAAACAGCCGCTTATGCCAGCAAAATGGCGTCACTGGCGGGCAACATATCAGAATGCCGTTTGTCAGTCGGCGCCTGGTAACATACTCGCCAACCGGCAGCCAACCTAATAGGGCAGAGTAGATAATAACCAGAGACAAAATGGCGTGGCAGTTCCTTTGATTTGATCGTACTCATTATCCACGTGAGACACTAGGGACCGGCCTTGTGTCTCATTATAGTCCATTCTCGGTTCCTTCCAACTTTTCTGCAGCCCTGCTAAAGTTCCACTTCCAGGATATTCCTCCACCTCATGCAAACAAAATTAACCGAGTCTTAGAAAATAACACCAAAGTAACAACGCACTGCATTATGCAGATTAATATTCCCGAGACATAAATCGGCTCTCAACACCCCGGTGTTACAAAGCCGCCCAAAATCTCTCCACTCCACCCCACTAAGGCATAACCCTAAAACAAGTAGTCTACATGTCCTGGAATCGTACTTTGCATGGATCCATCATCGAACACATATTGGCTACTTAAGTTTTGAGATTTGTAGAGATTTTGGAGTTGAAGTATAAAATGGGAGGGTGGAGGGACACAATCATCCGTCATCTCCCTATTTATTTTGTAGACGTCTTTGCTGGAGAACTTATCGGCGAAACATCATGTTTTTAAGCTTCTTTCTGCGAATCACTTATATTGGATAAAATGTGACGTATGTATTTTAATAAAATTGTAACAAAACACATTAAACAAATTAACGTTGTTTAATGATTAAATTGTGACAGCGTGTTAAAGTGAAATTCGTATTGAATTCACTGAATTGTTCTGTAGCTTCAGTTTTGGATTTATTTTTGAGGAGGTGTAGAGAATGGCGTTATGAATTATCTGATATTAATTGCTTAGATACTGATTTTAATACACCTGCATCAATCCTTGGACGATTTTTTAAATTTTCGTCATCGCTAATTGCAACGTAGAAAACTATGCATTATTATTAACGCCGAGCAAACTGAGCTGTTTGTTCTAAGCTTTGGCCGAGTTGAGTTGAGAGATTTGGGCAGAACGAGGTCTTGAGAGCGGTTGAGGGTGAAATGAGGTGAGAATGGAGCAGCGCCGGAACGAAAGGGTGGGGTAAACGGGAGACCCCCGAGAAATCCCGCCGACCAGCGGCATCTTCCGGCACGATTCCCTCTTGCGAAAATCCAGGAGATACCCGGTCGGGGATTGTACCCGGTTCGCCTCATGTCGCAAAAAAAAAAAACAAAAAAAAAACAATGTATTTTACCTGCCATCTCGTTCCCTTAAATACTCTTACGTAAAGGTGAAGAGAAAAAAGAACCCGTCGAGGATAACAATACGCACGGTTGAATTTGAAGCGGTGAAGAAACAACTTTCCGGCAGATACTTCATCTGTGTTAGTCTTTGCGGAAATGACTCTCCAGGGTATTCTTCTAATGTTCCGTGCGAAAAGTCGCGAGCTCCTCNAGAAACAACTTTCCGGCAGATACTTCATCTGTGTTAGTCTTTGCGGAAATGACTCTCCAGGGTATTCTTCTAATGTTTCCGTGCGAAAAGTCGCGAGCTCCTTCTGTTCCCTGACGACAGTTTCATTTCCGTAGCTGCAGCACTTCCCAGGGATATTCCCCGAGAACCTCTCGCGTCGACCCAACAGGGGGGCGTCGACCGCTCCCGGCAACCAGGACAACGGGACGTCGAGATGAGAAGAGGTCGGGACCCGGGGGAAAGTTTAAGAGGCCCGCCTACCTGACGTTTGAACCATAGACTAAATATGAGGTAGATCGATCTCGCTGGCTACGCACAACCAATCTCTGTGTTCCAACATTGAACTGCATTTCTGTCAACACGTGTAGCANACAGGGGGGCGTCGACCGCTCCCGGCAACCAGGACAACGGGACGTCGAGATGAGAAGAGGTCGGGACCCGGGGGAAAAGTTTAAGAGGCCCGCCTACCTGACGTTTGAACCATAGACTAAATATGAGGTAGATCGATCTCGCTGGCTACGCACAACCAATCTCCGTGTTCCAACATTGAACTGCTTTTCTGTCAACACGTGTAGCAAAAACGGCATGGTTTGGATTTTAGGTTAGAAAACTGATTTGTAAACAAATGCTTTGAGATGTATGTATACTTCCTCTAACCAATTTGTAATGCAGTTTGATTAAATTCATATTAGTAAAGGTATTTTATTCGTATAATAGTCCTTGTCATTTAAAAATTAAGACATAACCAAACATTTTTATTACTGTTAACCATGCGACTTTGACAGTTGTGTTCCTTTGAAGTGGGTCAATGTTGGGCACATGCGTAGAAGACGAATAAGCGTCTACCTCATCTTTAGTCTATGGTTTGAGCTGTGTTGCAGAGTGTTTGAAATGCACGTTTTCCCACGAAACTGTTCTACTTCCAGTATATTCCTCCNACCTCATCTTTAGTCTATGGTTTGAGCTGTGTTGCAGTGTGTTTGAAATGCACGTTTTCCCACGAAACTGTTCTACTCCATTCACGGTTACTTCCAACTTTTCTGAGGCCCTGATAAAGTTCTACTTCCAGTATATTCCTCCGCCTCATGCAAACAATGCTTAACCAAGTCGGAAAAATTAAATCGAAGGGACAACGCACCGGATTCGTACGCACTCAGTGTGATAACATTTTGCATCGGAACTATTTTTTACCAGACATTGCCAACACATTTATTTTCTAACCGTTTTCGTTCACTGTAAATTAAATGTTATAATTTATAGGCAGAATATAAGTAAAGGTTGTTCACTGTAAAGTGAGTACTTTAGAAATCAACCTTTGTAAAATGTCACTGCCCCTACCTGCATATATTGTAACGGCCACACCGACTGGCATGCACCCGGTAAAGTTGGCAACGACGGAACGAAAGTAGTTCACATTTAAACGCTGAATTAAACGCGTTGCTTGTTAAATATTCGTGAATATAGAAATCGTTTGTTTTTCTTTCTGTTTTTTAACGCATATAAGTGTAAAATTTAGCAAATTTGTAAAAAAAAATTTTTATATATAATTTTGCAGTTCTACTTCACCGAAACATGAAAAAGTGGTCAGGCAACAGCAATATTAATTTTACATACGTCGGAGGAATACACAATGTACTTAAAAATAGATCTTAGCAGAGCTTCCGAAAGTGCTCGGTTTACCGTGAACACCCTATAAAAGTTCAATTTAACCATAAATAAGGCACGTTTATGTTTACAGAAGTATAAAACGCTTGTGATATGTGACATATTTAAGATAAAACCAAACACGTCTTACATGGTGTGATTTTTTTAGAGATTTAATTAAAAAAGTGTGAAGAAACCACGAATAGACTACGGACGTGCGTCCAGCTTGCTGATCTGCGAAAAAACACACGTTTCAGAGGAGACCAGTTGAGTGCTTTCAAGACGGCACGCACACTAGAAACACAGTTTCAGAGCTCTCCAAAATGGCTAAAAACTGCTTTTTCAAAGCACTGCATCTCAAAATATACGCGTCAGATACATACAAAACTACTCAAGGGCCCTGCATCGAACCTTCCTACAAACTTTCCACCAATGAAATAATAGGGTCAACGTTGAAAGTCTCACGAGTACACGCAGCACGAGAATGCTGCACACCAGTTCCAGAGCCTTGCTCTTAGTTGCGATGGCGCGCTTGATGCGCGTGGTAGTGTCGCCCTTATCTTTCCCGCGCTTCTCGGCCTCAAACGTGGACAAAAGCTCCAAGTAAGCTGTTTTGCGCGTTCAGGCTCCAGAAGCAAGAAGCGATACGATGCGGGCGACACTAACACGCACGCTTAGCGTCTCATGTCCTGTATTTACATTTGAGCGGTATGGCAACTTACTTCAAGGGACTTATGAGGCGGCAGTGTTTGTGTTCACATATATGGTTCTACTGGAAATCCCTATGTGCGATCTTTGTGATGCTTATAGACCGTCACTCTCGTCTATTCTCGGTTTCTTTACACTTTTTGAATCAAACATTTGAAAAATCACCCCATGTATGATATGTGTGGTTTTTTCTTAAATATGTCATATATCATAAGCGTTTAAGTATTGAAATCCGAAACTTGGCAGTTTTTTTTAAAACTTTTGATTGGATTGGAAAGGGCTTTTTAACCACCCCGGGTGTTATGCCTGATGGCCATACCACCCCGGGTGTTATGCCTGATGGCCTGTCAAGGGACAGCTTACAAACTAACGTATGACCTAACTTAAACCAACACCCATGCCTTACCTGAGATTCGAACCCAGAACCTCCCGCACCCCGGGCTGGCGTCGCACCAACAGACTGCGCCACGAGAGGTCGGCTTCAACTTTTGACTTTTTAAAACTAAACATTTATCGTAAAATTTATAACTAAACTAGAAAAGAACTACAGGTAGAATTTCTAAGAAATTTCTTAATGCAATTTTGGGGAGATCAAAAATTACTTCAATCTATGGTGTCGCTATTTTTAAATTTTCCTGTTATAAAATACAAGTTTCAAATCTCAGTGACTCTCATAATTTCTTTTTGAAAACTGTCACCATTTTTGAGAGTTTTTATTTATCAAACTGCTGTTTGATATATCACAAAAATGTAAAGTTGGCCGATACGTAATACTTTTGGATGCATTTTTTGAACAGCTATAAAAAAGAATAGGAAATATCCCCATTAGCTGTTTTAAAGGCGATATTAAGTTTTAAAGATCAATGGAGAACTTGAATTCATATATAAAAATAAGTTACGTTTTTTTTTTATATACGTCACAAAAATATGCAGCGACCACATGTTCGTCCGGCAAATGACGTTTCTTTTTAGTTTACGTGAATGGCGTGGCAGATATAAGGGCGTGAAAGCATTTCAGACATATGTAAAAGTGAACATTATCGCCAGCTATAAATATTATATAAAGAAGGCATATCGGTGAAGCAAGCAATCGCAGGCTCGCGGAAAATATGTACAGTGAGTGTGCGCGGCAGTGTCGAAAACGCATGCGCCCCGCATAACTGGCGAGTGTTCACACGTGCCCACGGACATTCTGTTTACAGACAGTGTTTCCCGAGATTGAACCCGGGTACAAATTTCATTAAAGATGCATCGTGGAAACCCGTTGGACTCTTCGATTAGTCTAACTAGCCCGAAAACTAATTCTGTTTTCATCTCGCCCTAGTTTCCAGTGCAAACTTTTCCTCGCGTGCTCTAATTTGCCAATGCCCTCGTTTCCGACTCACGACTGCTTCTAAACCCAAATTTTAGAGTTAATTAAACGTAAATGTACGCTCGACACGTTTATTATAGTCAATTCATGGTTAAATCCAACTTTTCTGAAGCCTTGCTGAAGTTCTACTTCCAGGATTTTCCTCCGCCTCATGCAAACAAAGCTTAACCAAGTCTAGAGAATTACACCAAAGGGACTACTCACCGCATTCGTACACACTTAGTGTAATAATGTTTTGCATGAGAACTATTTCTTACTAGGCATTACCAACCCACCTATTTTCTCTCCGTTTTTATTCATATCAATTATATATGAAATATTATAATTTATAGGTAAAATTACGAGTTCAATTTAACCAAAAATAAGGTACTTTTATTTTAACACAAGTATAAAATGCTTGTGACACATTACATATTTAGGTAACAGCCATGCATGCATGGGGTGATTTTTCAAAGGTTTGATTCAAAAAGTGTGAAGAAACCGCGAATAGACTATACATTCATCACCTTGCACTAAAGAAAATGCATTGTTGTCGTTACAGCCATTCATCTTTCTTCATAGCCATAGCCTTCATTTCTTGATAGATTCTACAGTTCGCGAGCGACAAAACGTTAGTAAGTAGGGATACTTTGGGTTCTCCCCTTATTTTTTCTCTTAAACTTTTATTTCTGCAATAATGTTTTTGAAAATGTTGCGTGTCATGAGTAGTCAAGTTTTTCTTCGCGTGTATGACTTGTAGCGCCAGTTTTTAAATATATTTTTTAACAAGTTCTGTTCGGTGGTTTTCTCTCTGTCCAGCTCGTTTTTGTCGTTCTTCTCCAAAACCACCAGCGACTACATAGACAGAAGCATCAGCTGAACTGTAGCAAGGCACAAGTGTCAAACATTCTGGCGAAGGAAATTCACGTTGAATACGACTTTCGCATGTTAGTGAGTTGCTATAAGATAGGCCTACAGTATTCCCCGACCTTTTTTTTTTTTTTTTTTTCCCCCGCTTTAATTTGAGAAGTCGTGGGTTTAATTGCAACTAACATGTTCTGTGATCATTATTTTGGCATGGCCGGTTTAGTAGAAGAAAAAAATACGGGGGCATACGCCATTGACATAGGCTAATCTACAGTAGGCCAACCACTTGTAGGAATGTTAGGAAATTGACAGATACGGATTGTACAACATGACTCCGTCGCTAAAACTAATTGGAAAATACGTTTGTTAAAAAATTAAGCCCCTTGATTTTAAAATAGATAAAAACAAAAACACAAACGTTTCGATAAAAATAATATTTGCGAAGTTGTGTTGCTCTTATACGAGAATAGTGAGGTGATGTGGCAGATGCGCCTTTCGATCCGTAGTAAGGCGTGGGACGACGTGAGAGTCGCTACAGGACATCATTAAATTCGTTTCTTTCAACCATAAAAAGTATAGCCGGTGTAGTGCAGTGTAGTGCAGCAACACCAGATGTTCATCTCGGTGCACGTACACTAGCAGAGTTGAAATAAACTACTTTTTTGCAACTTTCGTCTGTTTTTCTGCATAGTCGATTATACGAATTTTTTCCGTGACCAATTTTGTCACAAAACACAAGTAAATTTTTATTATTTTATTTAATACTGTTTTAGTGTTTATTAGTGTTATCCATAGCCAGTAATCTGTTCGCACACATGAATACATAGTTCGAAATTCTTAACAAACGTTGTTGTATCACTTTATAATCGTTCTATTTATTATCCTGCAGTTATAGCACATTTTATTTTTAAAGTTTTTAAATAATTTCTTGCATAAATCATTTTAATTTCTAACGGTATTCTCTGTGAAAACAGAAAACATGGAATTTGAATTTTACGTTAACAGTGTCTCGTTTTCTAATATACTCCATTCCGTGTTTTCTTTTAGTAAAACCCCTCCACACACACACACATATATATATATGTATATATATATATATTCCAAACTTTTATGCCGTCATTAAAACATATTTATCATATGAACATCTAAAATCTAAAAAAAAAAAAAGATCTAAATTTCGCTCGCTTTTATTTGCACTACATTAGTTGCACTTCCTCAAGAGCTGGTGTGATTTTGGCCACACAGATCATACCAGGTTTAGCTACACTAGTAGAAAGGAATGATCATTTTCGATTTGCCCCGCGTCACAGCCGGTAGAAAAAAACGGACGTAGCGCGGTTCAATGCCTAGCTCAACGGCTTACGTCTCCGTGCTACCCCGCGCGCACCCAACGCGCAAGGAAATGCGTATTGTACACTGTAAAAAATGTTCTGGTAAACTTCCCAAACTGTAATGGAAGCTTTTAACCTATACATTGTATGGCAGTAATGCCACATGCCAGACTGCAAATATAGGAATGTTGAACGTCGTTACTATACAAGGTTGGGGACTTACCTACGCATTTGGCTGTTTCGTGAGCGAATGTAGGAACGCTACCGTGGTAGTATGGGAAAATAGTTTACCATTCGCACTTTCTTACTGTTCGTATACATTGATATGGTAATTTTAGGAATAATTTTCTTAGAGCGTAGTGGATGCGTGGGCCGGGTGGTTTCGTAAATATGGCAACTACTCGGGTCGCTGTGTTTCACTGCTCCTTCGCGCCTGCTGCCGAATCGTGCGACGCGGCCATGGAAGCGGAGAAATTTACACGCGCGTAAACGTCGGCTTTATCGCATTTGTGTATTTTCGGCCGGAACAAATTATTAACGGCGAGGATCTCATGCGCACGACTGAAGGCTGTTCACGGTAAACTGAGCACTTTTGAAAGTCCTACTCAAGATCTGCTTGCGTGCGCATTGTGTATTCTTACACCATATGTAAAATTAACGTTGCCACGGGTTTGATCACTTTATTCATGCGTCGGTCAAGTGCAACTGTGGAATTATTAAAAAAGTAAATATTTCACAAATTTGCTGGTTTTGACTCTAATATACGTTAAAAACACAGAAAGCAAAATAAATCATTTCAGTGTTCATAAATGTTTACTTAACAGTTTTAACTCAACTTTAAGACATAGAACTACTTTCGCTCCATCGTTACCAACTTTACTGAGCGCATGTCACTCAGTGCGCCCGTTAAAATATTTGCAGGCAGGAGCAGTGACATTTTTCTAAGGTTGATTTCAAAAGTTCTCACTATCGTGAACAGACTTTAACAGCGTGTGCGTCAATAAACCTTTACTGTTCTTCACTTGTATGATTGGACCATACTTAACACGCTATAGGGGACTTCGAGGCAGTGGAAAAAATTTAGCACTCGGCTAATCCGAATTCCTCACGGTAAAGTCGAAAGGAGGGAATGGCTTTTAACACAGCCGGCAGTAAGCGAACAGTTGGCCGGCTCTCTTGTGTAAACGGGACTGTGAAGTGCGAAAGTATAAATTCGTAGTCCATGAAAAATTCATCGGGCTAACCCGGGTAGAGTGCAGATGTGCTTTGCACGTTCCGGAGTGCTCTGGTTCGAAAACGTATAAGACAAGGCCAGTCGAGGCTTTCTCAGCTGGTTTCATGGCTGTAGAAGGAGAGAATAAGCTAATGGACAATATATGCAAAATGTTCCACCAGTTACGCAGTCGTGAGTCGTGTGATTACAATGTTGCCAGTAATGACTTTTCTTTAAAAAAAAAATTGCAATCCTGCTATTCTCAACCACTTTCCTATTAGAAACCCTTCGCGGCCTAGTTGCTCTCTTATAAGTCTATGGTGCGAATAGTCCTGGGATTCGAATCCTTTGTAAGACACAAGTGTTTGTGCCGTTTGTAAGGATTTTGTGGTTTTGGTTGGTTTAGCATGTAAACTTCCATCAGACAACTAAAAAGCGGAGCCAATACTAGGGGCTTGTAAAAAAAAAACTTTAGAAAGAACATTTGAGTGATACAGCGGTCAGAAAAAGTTGCGTCACACGTGTTATTGTACGCCTGCCGTATTAATTTTTGCAAGTACCTCCAATGACTCAACACTGCTAGTACTTTCGTTTGGTGGATTTCTGGTATCTGATGTAAGTTGATGCTGAGTTTATTAAATGGCAGTATAATTTAAGCCGTACACTATTTTCTACTTGATGGTTCATATTTATTGAATATATTCAATAATTCATTTTTATTTTATGATAGTATTACAGAGTACTATTTTTCGATGATTTATGGACTCCCCGAACTTGAAACCTGTAAGGCTGCATCAGTAAGAGGCGTGCACAGTAACTTTTAGCATATGCATAAATGCATCAGACGCCCATACCCGCCCAGGATGCGACCTCCCAGCTGGCGAGGTCGCTGTGACCCCTGCATCGTCGGGGGCGATCGATCCCGCGTTTGATGCCCTGCCGTCTGCCAGGGGATGACTTATCTCGCGTCTCCGTAAATACTGGCTCGGGATGAGATATTGGGATTTGGGAGTTACGCCAAGGAGTCGAAGGAATACATGAGTAAATGCCATGATGCGCACCTACTGCGAGTGTTGCGAACTGATTTCGTTACGGTTGGCATAGTCCATTCGTGGTTACTTCCAACTTTTCTGACGCGCTGAAGTCCCACTTACAGGATATTCCACCGCCTCATGCAAGCAAAGCTTAACCAAGTCTAGAAATTCACACCAAAGGGACAGCGGACCGCATTCGTGCGCACTCCCTTCAATAATATTTTGCACAAGAACTAAGTATTTCTTACTAGGCATTACCAACACAGCTATTATCTCTCTAATTTTGTTATTTTTTTATCTTAAATTAAATATTATTATTTATTAGTAAAATATATGTAAAGTCTCAATTTAATAAAAAAATAAGGTACTTTTATGTTAACAGAATTATAAAACTCTGCAATGTATGGCATATTTAGGAAAGAACGAAATATGTGGTACTTGGGGTTATTTTTGAAAGGTTATATTCATAAAGTGTGAAGAAACCGCGATTAGTCTATATATATACTTTTAAAAATCAACGTCTGAAAAATGTTATTGTCTCTACCGCCATATATTTCGACGGAGAGAAAGTAGTTCCATTATTTAACGTTGAATTAGTAATGTTAGGTGAACATCTATGAATACTTAAATTATTTATTTTGCTTTCTGCTTTTCTTTATGACAGCCAGTGTAAGAATAAGCAAATTCATAAAACATTTACTTTCCCAATAACTTCACAGTTTCACTTGACCGATGCGTTAATAAAGTGATCAGGCCCATGGCAGTGTTACATTTACACATGGCGGAATAATACACCGTATGCTTACCAGTAGATCTTAAGTAGGGTTTTCAAAATTGCTCAGTTTACCGCGAACAGTCCATAGGTAGGGAGGTACTGCTAACGTCTCGTCGACAGCGCGGTAATTAGAGACGGAGCTAGATACTCAGAGAAACAGGAAATCGGAAGGAATCAGCCATGACCTATAGTAATGAACCATCCCAGCATTCACCTGGAGTGATTTAGAGAAACCATGGAGAATCGAAATCATGATGACGGGACCGTAAATCGAATCTGGGTCCTCCCGAATGCGAATCCAGTGGTTAACCAACCACTGCGCTGCCTCGCGTGGTATTGATTTCGTTACGTAGTTATCGAATCACGTACAAAGCAGTGAGAAGTAAAATTGGTGCCTCTTTCCGGCATCAGGTTCGAGTATGCGTATGATTGTGAAATATGTCGTCCGGCCCACTGAGTTGGCCATATATAAGGTTAATATATATATATTTTTTTGCTTACTAACAATGTCAGTGTTTTCCGTTAGAGTAATTGTGAGGGGGCTAACTTGCTAAACTAGACCCAAACTTACACGTCAGTATGGTACACTTCGTTTCCCATACTAAGGAATCGAAACAGGAACCCCTTGCGCTAAGCTCGAGCAGTGCTTGGCATAGTCTATTCGCAGTATCTTCACAAGTTTTGAATCAGCCCTTTGAGAAATCTTTCCGTANTCGAGCAGTGCTTGGCATAGTCTATTCGCAGTATCTTCACAAGTTTTGAATCAGCCCTTTGAGAAATCTTTCCGTATATGACGTGCTCGATTGTTTCATAAATGTGCCATGTATCGCAAGCTTTTTATACTTCTGCTAACACAAAAATATCTTACATTTGGTTAAATTGAACATTTACTTAATATATTATCTTTAAATTATAATAATTCATTCCTAGTTAATATGAATTAAAACAGAGAGAAAATAGGGTTGGTAATGCCTACAAAGAAATATTTCTCATGCAAAATATNTCGAGCAGTGCTTGGCATAGTCTATTCGCAGTATCTTCACAAGTTTTGAATCAGCCCTTTGAGAAATCTTTCCGTACATGACGTGCTCTATTGTTTCATAAATGTGCCATGTATCGCAAGCTTTTTATACTTCTGCTAACACAAAAATATCTTACATTTGGTTAAATTGAACATTTACTTAATATATTATCTTTAAATTATAATAATTCATTCATAGTTAATATGAATTAAAACAGAGAGAAAATAGGGTTGGTAATGCCTACAAAGAAATATTTCTCATGCAAAATATTAATAAGCTATGTGCGCACGAATGCGGTGCGTTGTCTGTTTGATGTAATTTTCGAGACTTGGTTAAACTTGGTGTGCATGAGGTGGAGGAATAGACTGAAAGTAGAACTTTAGCAGGGTTTGAGATAAGTTGAAAGTAGCTATGAACGGGCCATATAAAAATTTTTCTGGCCTTGAAGACAAAATTCATATACACACAAAACTTATAGATACATGAAAAAATTCTTAGATTAATTTCGGGACAAGCTAGAATTTAAAAAATCGGGTGTTTATGTTTGCTTTGCAATTGTTTTTACGCGTTGATGCCTCCTGGAGAACCCAGAGCCAGTATAAAACGTGGACTTAAACCTGCCACTGCATAACAGCACGCAACAAGCAACTTATATGTGCTTGATTGTACGGAATGCCGTGAAGGTCATTGAAATGCGAAGTTTTCAGTACTCTAGACATAATACCATTGTTCCGCTTTTACAAGAACACTATAGCACATTAGCGATATATTTTTTAATAAAATAACTAGTTTTCGTACGATTACTTAAATGGGTGAGTGAGTGAGTGAAGAGATTTTGGCGGCTCTTAACATGTAGGTCTTGAGAGGCGTTGAGGGTTAGGCGAGGAGAGTATGGAGCAGCTCCGGAATGGAAGGACGGGGGAAACGGGAAATCCCCGAGAAAACCTGCTGACCAGCGCCATCATCCGGCACAATTTCCTCATGCGAAAATCCGGGAGTGACCACGCCGGGGATCGAAGCCGGTTCGCCTAGGTGGAAGGCGAGTAGTCTGGCCACTACACCACCACGGCCCCGACCGCAAAGTATTAATAATCGTCATGCGGTCATGAAAACGTGTTAAACACACCGTGAATATAGTGAATTACTGTTTTAGTCCTGAAGAGTAGCCCACAAGTAAAAACTAAGAACGGTGAAGTATATCACGTTTGTGAGAGCGAGTAGCTTGGAAATATCTTCCACCACAAAAAAAATATGGCATATTAGAATACTAATATAATATGCATTTTCACTAGCGAGTAATTTCAAAAAGGTAAGTGATTTATGAAAGACACCGAGTTCCGGTATATTCACGAGGCCTCTGCGTGGTGTTATTGATCTATAAAAGTCCGCCCAGAGACATAAATTTTAAATGTAATATTGACTTGTAAAAAAAAATCACCTTCCCACTCCGTAGTTCGTTTAATAACGGCTTGTTGGGTTCTTTCGTCATTCCTCTGCATATTTGAAAATGTTCTCGCACATTTTCAAGTAACACATTCAGAGTGTAAAGGGTTTCTTATTTGTTGCTCTTTGCCTCCGCCCTCGATTCAGTAATTGCTCGAACCCTTCATCTCAACTTCGTTTGCGAACTCAACTTCGTAGCGTTTACCCAGAGTTACACGCTTTCTGAACTTATACCACGTCATTCGAACCATTTGGAGCACGCAGACGGAATTATATGCTGGAAATTATCACCAGACGAATATAATTCACAGTTTCCAGCACAAGGTTAGTTTTCAGATACGCTCGACCTACCAAACCACCATTCCCAAGGGGCGTACCTCCTCCTGTTCTGTATTATTTTTTTGTTCGGATTAACATAAATCTAATAATAACGTAAAGTAAAAGTTTCCATGCGAGAAGGTGCACCAATTTCAACCTACCGTACAAGTAACGTAGTGACAGCCGATTCAAGAAACTATTTTTGTTTTGTTTTATGTCTTCACTTGCTTTTTCCCGCGACTTTGTCCGCGTAGAATTAGTGTTTTCGTTACAATATNTTTGTTTTGTTTTATGTCTTCACTTGCTTTTTCCCGCGACTTTGTCCGCGTAGAATTAGTGTTTTCGTTACAATATTTTTTTAAAATGAGTAAACTATGTTTTTAATATGGAATACGTATTTTAAAATAGAAAGTGGAATGAAATTCNAATATTTTTTTAAAATGAGTAAACTATGTTTTTAATATGGAATACGTATTTTAAAATAGAAAGTGGAATGAAATTCAAGTTCAGAGATAAGAGAATTGTAGCTGTTAAGTTTAAAGCTATTTGTAATCGGCCATGTCAACATGTGATTTAAGCTTTTTACAATACTTCTTTGTAAACAATGCTCTTTGCCAGTTTAGAGGGCGGCACCAAAACAACCAGGCTGAGTGGCGAGCTTACACGCGAGCACGCCACGTAAAACTGATCGCGGGAGAAACAGTCCTGCCTCAAGTCAGCTCCTGCGAATTTGTGAGTTTGCCCCTGCGAATTATTTANAACTGATCGCGGGAGAAACAGTCCTGCCTCAAGTCAGCTCCTGCGAATTTGTGAGTTTGCCCCTGCGAATTATTTACTGTCACCGGGAAGTACACTTTGAGGGAAAATTGCAGTCTCTTGAATTCAATAGGGAGTTCATTGGAAATCGATGGAATACGCGGCACAAACACTGTTTATCCCTGAGCCGATCCAGTTAAAATAGTGGCCTCGATTACATTGCGATGTAGAGCTTTGAATTGCAACCAAATACCATTACAGAGTAATGGCTTCAAATGGTGGTTTCAAATGTCTGAACAACATAACAAGTGTGCCGACACGCAGTATAAGCCTGTGGTATGGGAGGCCCAGTGGCTTTAGTGTGTGCAAATATTCCACTGGGTAATGAACTGCTTCGTCTGTATTTACCACCGTGTCCATTGAATTGTATACCATTTCTTCTCCTTGGAATGGTTTCAGCAAAATGTCATTGATGACCACTGCTTGGTCGGTTTTTGGGGTCAGAATGGATATTTCGCATAACCATTCCAAAGGCTGGGCAACGTCTGTATAAATGTTTGCTATCAGTTCCTGAACTGTAGCCACTATGGTGCAGTACTTGCCCGGGACAGCTACGATGCCGTTTGTTTCTGGATGATCACCGTTTCCTAGTTTGAGTAGGAGGTCTGAAAATTGACCGGCAGACACTTCACCTCTCAGATGTACTCTCATATTTTTGGTAAGTATTTGCACATTAACCGAGGGCGACAAAGAAGATCTCGTGAGGTACGCCTTGATTTCATCGGCACGCGTTCCTCTCGGCGCCAATGGTAAAGTTTGGCGAAAATCTCCTGTAAGCAACACTGTCGTGCCACCTATTAATATTTTGTTACTCTTTTTGTCCTGCAGAGTCTTATTCAAAGCTTTATTACTTAAAATACTTTTACAAAGTTTTACCGTTGTTTTATTTCTTTAAAAAAATACTGTTAATCATGTGTTCGTTTATTTATTTTTATGGTTCTTACACGAAGTTTAGAGGTAATACAATTATCAAATATTGTTTCTCCATACAAACTTTTAACCCCCAATTCACCCCTTTAGGGGTTGAATTTTGAAAAATCCCTGCTTAGTGGTTACTTACATTACATAATGCATGTTTCCTCCAAATTTCATGTTTCTAGGAGCAATGGTTGAAGCTGGACGTTGATATGCTAGTCAGTCAGCTTTTACTTATATATATATATATAATATTTTCATTCTTACCGACTTTTGTCTGGACTGTGTGTAATGTTATGGCATTAGTTCGGAACTCCATGAGAATGCAACGAAAGTTTTAGAGATTTAATTTTGTTTTTGCGTGAGCATTATTAATTATCAAAAAATTAAAGATCTGATAAATGTCAAACTTAAGGAAAAATCTTTGTGTGCAAAAAGGCGGTGTAACAAGTGGGTACATGCAAGCAAAGATTTAAATATGTTGGAACAAGTGTTCATATGTACATTTACAATGTGTGTATATATTTGCACATATAATACGTAAATTTTTATATATGTGCATATATGTACACGCACGCACGTGCGTATTTTTCAGATCCTAGATATAGCGTAATTGATAACGATCTTATCTAAGACAGTTAGTCTTACCTCCGATGGGTACACAGCTAAGATTTTAGTTATAATTTTAACGTATACTGAATGAAAAGTTTACATAAGCCAGATGATAACTTCAACGTATATCAGTCTCTTAGGGCATCCCGAGTATGCTTATAAACTCCTGATTGCCTCTACTCGCAAGGCAACAGTGAACTGGCGTGCAATTGTTTCGTCCGTAACTCGCCTCTTTGAGACTTTCAGCAGTTACCGTGTTATTATAAGCCACTATGTTATTACTACCACTATTTTTAGTAATCCTGTATCGCCATGTAATTTGTGTGAAAACGCCCGTTTTAGCCATTTTCATTTTTTTTTTAAATGTGCATTGACGACGGATATAGAATACACAAGGAAGTTTTGGTGCTTGTAAAGGTTATTAAACGCCCTTCGTTAGCAAACATCACCAAATATACCGAACAGTTTTTTTTAACCCTTTCATTCCAAGTGTAGACAATTGTTTACATGTTGCAAAGTATGGTTGTATTTGACCGGCGCAGTACACTGCGGGGCTCGTTGTCCAATGATCNAACTGATCGCGGGAGAAACAGTCCTGCCTCAAGTCAGCTCCTGCGAATTTGTGAGTTTGCCCCTGCGAATTATTTATCGTCACCGGGACAATTAGGGAAAATTGAGGGAAAATTGCAGTCTCTTGAATTCAATAGGGAGTTCATTGGGAATCGATGGAATACGCGCCACAAACACTGTTTCTCCCTGAGCCGGCCCAGTTAAAATAGTGGCCTCGATTACATTGCGATGTAGAGCTTTGAATTGCAACCAAATGCCATTACAGAGTTTCGGTGGCTTCAAATGTGGGAACAACATAACAGGTGTGCCGACACGCAGTATAAGCCTGTGGTATGGGAGGCCCAGTGGTTTTAGTGTGTGCAAAAATGCCACTGGGTAATGAACTGCTTCGTCTGTATTTACCACCGTGTTCATTGAATTGTATACAATTTATTCTCCTTGGAATGGTTTCAGCAAAATGTCATTGATGACCGCTGCTTGGTTGGTTTTTAGGGTCAGAATAGATATTTCGCACAACCATTCCAAAGGCTGGACAACGTCTGTATAAATGTTTGCTATCAGATCCTGAACTGTAGTCACTATGGCGCAGTACTTGCCCGGGACAGCTACGATGCCGTTTGTTTCTGGATGATCACCGTTTCCTAGTTTGAGTAGGAGGTCTGAAAATTGACCGGCAGACACTTCACCTCTCAGATGTACTCTCATATTTTTGGTAAGTATTTGCACATTAACCGAGGGCGACAAAGAAGATATCTTGAGGTACGCCTTGATTTCATCGGCACGCGTTTCTCTCGGCACAAATAGTAAAGTTTGACGAAAATGTCCTGTAAGCAACACTGTCGTACCACCTATTAAGATTTTGTTACTCTTTTTGTCCTGCAGAGTCATATTCAAAGCTTTATCACTTAAACTACTTTTACAAAGTTTTACTGTTGTTTTATTTTATAAAAAATACTGTTAATCATGTGTTTGATTATTTATTTTTATGATACTTTTACGAAGTTTAGAGGTAATACAATTATCAAATATTATTTCTTCATAAAAACTTTGAACCTCCATTTCACCCTTTTAGGGGTTTAATTTTGAAAAATCCTTCATTAGTGGTTACTTGCATTACATAATGCATGTTTCCTCCAAATTTCATGTTTCTAGGAGCAATGGTTGAAGCTGTGCGTTGATATGCCAGTCAGTCAGCTTTTACATTTTCATTCTTACCTACTTTTGTCTGTACTGTATGTCATGTTATGCCATTAGTTCGGAACTCCATGAGAATGCAACGAAAGTTTTAGATATTTAATTTCGATTTTGCTTGAGCATTATTCATTATAAAAAAAAATTAAAGATCTGATAAATGTCAAACTTAAGGAAAAATCTGTGTGTGCAAAAAGGCTGTGTAACAAGTGGGTACATGCAAGCAAAGATTTAAATATGTTGGAACAAGTGTTCATATGTACATTTACAATGTGTGTATATATTTGCACATATAATACGTAAATTTTTATATATGTGCATATATGTACACGTACGCACGTGCGTATTTTTCAGATCCAAGATATAGCGTAATTGATAACGATCTTATCTAAGACAGTTAGTCTTACCTCCGATGGGTACACAGCTAAGATTTTAGTTATAATTTTAACGTATACTGAATGAAAAGTTTACATAAGCCAGATGATAACTTCAACGTATATCAGTCTCTTAGGGCATCCCGAGTATGCTTATAAACTCCTGATTGCCTCTACTCGCAAGGCAACAGTGAACTGGCGTGCAATTGTTTTGTCCGTAACTCGCCTCTTCGAGACTTTCAGCAGTTACTGTGTTGTTTATAAGCTTACTATTACTACTACCATTTTTAGTAAGCCTCTATCGTCATGTAATTTGTGTGAAAACGCCCGTTTTAGCCATTTTAATTTTAAAAAAAAATGTTTATTGATGACTGATATAGAATACAGAAGGAAGTCTTGGTGCTTGTAAAGGTTATTAAACGCCCTTCGTTAGCAAACATCACCAAATATACCGAACAGTGTTTTTTAACCCTTTCATTCCAAGTGTAGGCAATTGTTTACATGTTGCAAAGTATGGTTGTATTTGACCGGCGCAGTACACTGCGGGGCTCGTTGTCCAATGATCTTCCCTGTGTGCCACTGTTTCGTAAACCGCATACGTCTGCCCTGCGTTATGACTGGTTCATCTCAGCGACCACCGAACACAAAGCCTACAGCTTATTGGTTGTGGTAACAAATCAAGTTCTTTGCCATCTTACGGACAGCATGCTTCGCAAAATTTTCTAAATGCAACGCCTGAAACCGTACATTAATGTGGGAATGAAAGGGTTAACAAATTGTTTTTGCAGAAAGTTAGCTCACGCCTTCAGTCCATTCACGATTACTTCCAACTTTTCTGAAGCCCTGCTAAAATTCTACTTCCAGGATATTCCTCCGCCTTATACAAAACGCTTAGAAAATTACACCAGAGGGACCAACGCACCGCATTCGTGCGCACCAAGTGTAATAATAATTTGCAAAAGAACTATTTCTTACTAGGCGTTACCAACACATCCATTTTCTCTCTGCCTTAATTAATATTTGTAAAAATTAAATTGAACCAAAAATAAGGTATTGTTAGGTTTAACAGAAATATGAAACTCTTGTGATATTGCATATTTAGGAAACAACCGAACACATCATACCTGGGGTGTTTTTTCAAAGGTTTGACTCAAAAAGTGTGAAGAAACCGCGAATAGACTATGGGCTTTTCTCGCCTGAAATGTCGATGTCGCTGCAGTAGCTCAGCGAGAAGACTGGGAGGAACGGTTCCAGCCGTGCACTGTTGCGAGCCGTTTCGTTTAACTGTCAGAATAAATACTGCTCCCGCTATTACTTGCTCGAATTAATTCCTGTTACTACCCAGCGAAACGTGGGCGGCAAGTCATTCCTTCTCTATTCCGGCTGGCAGCATTGCAGTTGATCTTTCTTCTCGTCTTACTCGCCCCATTTTCTCCTCATCCTGCGTTTCTCTGCTACGCCCAGTTTGTCTTCTTCTGCTCACGCTTCCTTGGGCGTTAACAAGCCACGGTTGTCTTCATTCTCCTCTGTCTTTCCTCCTAGGTGTGTNCTTCTGCTCACGCTTCCTTGGGCGTTAACAAGCCACGGTTGTCTTCATTCTCCTCTGTCTTTCCTCCTAGGTGTGTCACGAAATCAAATTGTTAAAGATTCCCAGCTTTATTAATTTTTAATTGGTGATACCCGAGAAGAAACCAGTGATTATTTCTTGCAGTTGATTTAAAAAAAATGATATTATAGGCTACGCAAGGTTAATCAAACACTTTTGAAATTAACCTTTGAAAAATGTCACTGTCCCTACTTGCATATATTTCAACGGCCACATTGACTGGCATGCATTTAGTAAAGTTGGTAACGATAGCGATTAAGTAGTTCCATTTCTTGACGTTGAATTAAAAGAGTTAGGTAAACACTAGTGAGTATTCAAATGATTTAGTTAGCTTTTTAAAAATACTTTTTTAAGATTGAGGATTAGCAATTTTGTAAAATATTTATTTCTATAATAATTTTACAGTTTCACTTGACCGACGCATGAATAAAGTGATCAGGCACTTAGATATATTAATATTACTCGTGGTGGAAGACGATACTTTGTTCATACAAGTGCTCAGTTTACCGTGAACAGTCTTCAACGGCAGCAGTCAAGCAATGACTGTTCTTAGTGACGAAACAGTCTCTAACTTAGAATGCGGCACTCCGTTTGGCTGAGNCTTCTGCTCACGCTTCCTTGGGCGTTAACAAGCCACGGTTGTCTTCATTCTCCTCTGTCTTTCCTCCTAGGTGTGTTACGAAATAAAATTGTTAAAGATTCCCAGCTTTATTAATTTTTAATTGGTGACACCCGAGAAAAAACCAGTGATTATTTCTTGCAGTTGATTTAAAAAAAGATATAGGCTACGCAAGGTTAATCAAACACTTTAGAAATTAACCTTTGAAAAATGTCACTGCCCCTACCTGCATATATTTTAACGGCCACATTGACTGGCATGCATCCAGGTAAAGTTGGTAACGATAGAGATTAAGTAGTTTCATTTCTTGACGTTGAATTAAAAGTGTGTATTGTAGTGAGTATTCAAATGATTTAGTTAGCTTTTTAAAATACTTTTTTTAAGTTTAAGGATTAGCAATTTTGTAAAATATTTACTTCTATAGTAATTTTACAGTTTCACTTGACCGACGCATGAATAAAGTGATCAGGCACTTAGATATATTAATATTACTCGTGGTGGAAGACGATACTTTGTTCATACAAGTGCTCAGTTTACTGTGAACAGTCTTCAACAGCAGCAGTCAAGCAATGACTGTTCTTAGTGACGAAACAGTCTCTAACTTAGAATGCGGCACTCCGTTTGGCTGAGAGATGTTGGTAAAGGAGGGAAGCGGAGGGGGAGAGGCAAGTCTTTACATTTCTCGTAAGACATGTTTGTTTCTTTCTCTTGTCAATTTCAGTTTGGCGCGATATAACACCAAAACAAGCTGCGTATAATATTGAATAATTCGGAAACGAAGATACATATAAATATCGCAAATATATTTTGTATACAATATGTCAACGCATCTTGGTTAAAATTTACTCTACTTCTGACGCCCTGTTCTAAATTTTTGGATGGTCACAATATATACCCTGCCCTCTTAGTTGTTAAGCCGTTGACTACTATGACAAATTTTTAATGCGTCGTTTTTCACTTTGTCGAGCCGTAAAACATAAAAATAAATCTGGACTGCAAGCTACGCACTGCGCCCGACTGTACAGCACGCAGAACTCATTAAAACGTAGTGTGTCAGTACAGACACTACCAAAATTGCCAGAAAAGTACGATTTAAGTTGCATTTAAAAAAAGCAACCACGTATTTGTTAATACTAAAACATATTTTGCTAGAATTTACTTATTTAAATTTTTTAAATAATTGAATTAATAAGGCCTATTTTAAACCCAAAATTAAGCGCGTTTGTAAACCCTCCCCCCTTTTTCCTTAATCAGTCAAAATCATCATAATAAATACTCTAGTCGTATTTAATAAGTAGGGACAGGGAAATCTCGCGTTTTTAACGACCTTTAGGCCAAACTCCACTGTCCTATGCAATTTCGATCCCCGAGAAAACCCGTTGACCAGTGGCATCATCCGGCACGATTCCCACATGCGACCCCGCCGGGAATAGAACCCATTTCGCTTTGGTGGGAGGTGAGCAGTCTAACCACTACACCACCGCGGCCCCCGTATGTAATAAAAATAAGTAATAATATTTACAAATGTTTTAAATAATTAATTTTTTCAGCCACGAAAGTTGATAATTTTTATTATAAGCCGTTCACGGAAAAGTGATCACCTTTGAGGTCCTAGTTACTTTTTTATTTCAGTCATTTTGTATTCTTTAACCACGTTTTTAAACAAATATTGCCATGTAAGTAATAAACACAGTGTGTATATTCCACCGCACTCGGAAGTTAACGTCTAAGGCTAGAATAAAATATATGTATTGACTATTATGTCAAATGAGAGGTATTTCAAAAGTGCTCGCTTAACCGTGAGTAGCCTATAGTGAAGGGGATGTGTGTGTGATTGTATGGAGGGTAGCCTGCGCAGGTGGCGGGGCTGTTGGCGGCAGGTCGGGGTTCTGCCAGCGCGGCGTGGAGAATCAATACGGCTCCCAGCGGGTCAGGGCCGCGCATCTCCGCGCTGCCCTCGGCCGTCTCCCGCGGCCCGCGAGCTCCTTCCAGCACTGGCAGTCCCCGCGATAAGCAGCGTGCAGTTATCGCTCCTCAAAGCCCAAGCGAAACCCTCCCCCCCGGGGGGGGGGATGTGAAACTCATTCTTCTTCTTCCCCACCCTTGCCTGTTTCAAGGGACGTGCGACAGCGAGTGACGTCTCCCTACACACGAGGAACGTCATTCATTGGGTGGGGCCGCGGTGGCTGAGCGGTTAGCCTGCTCGCCTCCCGCCAAGGCGAACCGGGGATGGGGTTCGATCCCCGTCCGGGCCACTCCCGGATTTTCGCAAGTTGGAATCGTGCTGGACGATGCCGCTGGTCGGCGGGTTTTCTCGGGGATCTCCCGTTTCCCCCCACCTTTTCATTTCGGCGCTGCTCCATTCTCACCTCATTTCACCCTCATCGGCTCTCAATACTTCTTTGTTAAGGCTCGGCTTCACCCCTTTTGCAGAAATTCTTCGTTTTCACTTCGTAATTTCGGAGTATTAGTAATTACTTACAATGTACAATTAAAAAAAACTTACATTTTACGAGATGTTTCATATTTTTGTGCGTAATTTTAATTGTGTGTTACCTGCTTGCTGTAAAAATTCGAGAACATATTTTTATTTTATTACTAAGTTCTCGACTTTTTACAACAAGCAGGTAACACATAACTAAAATTACGCACAAAAATACAAAACAACTCGTAAAATGTAAATTTTCTATAATCAACCATTGCTAGTAATTACTAAGAATCCAAAATTATGACGCGAAAACGAAGAATTTCTGGAAAAGGGGTGAAGCTGAGCATTAAGAGCCACCCAAATCTCTCAAATCAACTCTTCCTCCCCCCCTCCACGGTTCATATCACGGCCCTAGAGACCTGCAAAATGGTGTCACTAGCCAGCAAAATGTGGGAAAGCTTGTCGCCAATCAGTGCCTGGACTGGCCAGCCGGCAGCCCAGCCGATAGGAAACGTTTTGCATAATGCAGACAGTCAGTTACAAGTTCCGTTCCCACAGCCTCGCGCAGCCAATCAGAGCAGGGGCACGCCCACGTCATAGGAACCGCCACGCGGTTTCGTCTCTGTGTACTTATCTACTATGTGGTGAAGCTACGTAAGCAGTCTTACCTGTTTTTCGCTTGTAAAGATCCCACGACTAGTTATACTGCAAAACGCCATAGTTCAGAGCCACTTTCGCGATCAGATACTTGAAAAATCCGCGAGTTCAATGACGTACAAGCTAGAGGTCTTATTATGTACAATGAAGCACACATGAGCTGCTCGTTGGTTGGTCGAGAAGGCGATGATTGGACGCGCTCTTTATTACATGTTTTGTAGTGGCACTGGTTTCAAATAACGCTTGCGCCAATTTCAAAAGAGACATAAACGTAAGAATTATAATTGGTTTTGAAATGAATCTGCAAAATTTTCAGGTCTCTAGAGGTTGGATGATTTTAATTGTCATGCGTCGTATGTGTCATGCCAACGAATCACGGGATGTTCACCGTCGAAGTAAGTTACTTTTGATTGGCCCAGTCACATAAGAAATGCCCTCTCACAAACACACGCGGCCAACAACCAAACGAAAATTGTAAGTGTGTATATATGATCACAGATTAAATAAATACACGGGGGCGAAATAATGGCGTTGCGGTTCCTTTGACCTGGGCGTACTCAAGATCTCATTAATTGTTCGAGGGTCTGGGAGCGGGCCTCGTGTTTGATTGGCTACCGCGTGCATCGAAGTGCACCCTATTTCTCTGGGCTACTTGGCTGGCAAGTAAGTTACCAGGCGCTGATTGGCGAACGGCGTTCTGACATTTCGCTGGCTAGTGAAGCCATTTTGGTTGCGTGCGAGGCTGGAGTACGCGAAATAAGCGGCTATTTCACTTCTGTATTCTTTCTTACTCTGTGGCAGGATACTGAAGTCTTAGTTTGCGCGTATCAAATTCCCTGAAAGTAAGTGATGGCACAAACGCTATGTAGATGCCCACAGATTAGGCCATTCTGTCAGAGTAGATTGCTCATCAGTTAAATTGTTAGCGACATCTTTGTCGAGTGGAAACGTCGTGGAAGTACTGACCTCAAACATCGCTCTGGTAGGTTTAAGAAGCTATCTAATCGGGACTGGCGAACTCTGATGTGTGTTGTGCGAACTTGTCATCAGCCATGCCCGCCATTCCAGAGGACTTCCGTCTTAGCTCAGGTACAGAGGCCAGAGGTCGGAATCTCCGTCGCACTGTGATAAAAAATTTCTGTATTTTTACATTGAGTTCTTTGGAAATTAGCTGCCAGGATAATTTTTGTAACATTACAAGTGAATTGGAGTGAATATCACGGTGCGTTAATGTGGAACGTGTAAAAACTAATGCTGAATTATAACAACCAAGTGCTGTAAACTTCAAGTCTGTTATAAACGCGGAGCTACATTAACAATGTTGTATGTTTCGTAAAACAACGTGTTGTAAAGATAGGAAACTGGTTTGCAAAGAATTCTTTGCAAAACGTACAATAATTTTTTACTGTGCGGGAGGAGGTGGCCCTTGGTTTTCGTTGTTTTTACACTGACAGGAAGCCACTGATAATACGCACCTATGCCCGACGTCATATGGAATGGTGCAAACAACACCGTCATCGAATTAATGAGTCACAATACTTGATCTGGCACTGTGATGGACGTGTGTGGACTTGGCGGATGGATGCCGAATGGTTTTTTACCTAACTGAGTTTCTTACGTAGGGATTGACCGGGGCGGCGAGTTTTCTCGAGCATCTCCCTTTTCCCCCGCCCTTGCATTCCGGCGTTGCTCCGTTCTCACCTCACCTCACCCTCATAGGTTCTCAAGACACCGTTGTCAAAGAGCCGCCCCTTCTCCACTCCACTTCTAATTGAGTTGGGTCCACAAAGAAATTTGGTGGCGGAAATGTCATGTTGTGGGGCTGTTTATCTTGGTTTGCCCTTGGGTGATTAGTTTTAATCGACGAATCAGTAAACACACTTTTGTCAATAATATGCTTACCATATTTAAACAACAGCTTGTAATAGGTACGTTCTTACGTCAGCTCGCTAATTCTGCTTCCCATAAAGAAAGGTCAATAGCTTCTTGATGTGAAGATAGTCAAGTGCGACCGCCTAACCGTCCCGTTCAAAGCCCGGACATGAACACAGTAAAACGTATTTAGGATGAACTGGAGCGTCGTTTGCGTACCCAATGCATTCGAGCAACACAAACACGTCAAATAGTCATCATGTTATAGGAAGAATTGAAATACATTCTACCAGCTGTGCGCCATAACTTCGTGGACAGCCTATCCCGAAGGGTTAATTCTGCAACAACAGCAAAGGAAGGCTCGACATGCTATCAGTTAGAACACCTTGTGCCTTTGGAACCAACGTAAAGAATGTCCAATGACTTCTAGCCCCAAAGAGTGTTGATTAAGAGGACATAGTGGTGAATTATTAACTCCAGCCGCACACGCCAGTAAATTAGCGTCATTGGCCAACAGCGTGTCGGAATGCCATTTGCCAATCAGTGGTTGGTAACGTACTTGCCAGCAGGCAGCCCAGCCAGTAGGGAATCTATCTCAGTTCGCAGTAGACAGTCAAGACACAAGGCCCGCTCCACAGTGGGCACGCCCACATGAAAGCAACCATCACGGCAATTCATTTCTGTAAATATACCTATTCTGTGTCACTTCTGTGCACTTTCGGCGCACGCAGCAGGAACAAGTGACCATCGCGGAGCTGGAGAGTTGCTTGATTTATTGCGACGTCTCACGCGCAAACTACGAGGCAGCCGTTAACACATGCAGTGGCACGTCATTGCAGAACTACGTTTTAGGTGGCTCATTTGTGAAGGCGAAAACAGGCACAGCAAATACAATAATACAAGCAGACCGGGGCCGCGGTGGTTCAGTGATTAGACTACTCGCCTCCCATCTAGGCGAACCGGTTCTATCCCCGGCGGGGTCGCTCCCGGATTTTCGCATGTGGGAATCGTGCCGAGCGATGCCGCTGCTCGGCGGGTTTTCTCGGGGATCTCCCGTTCCTCCCGCCCTTTCATTCCGGCGCTGCTCCATACTCACCACGCTTCACCCTCATCGGCTCTCAAGATCTTGATGTTAATAACTGCCCCAATATCGTCACATACTCGCTCACAAGCATGTCTTTTAAAAGTTCTCTATCCGCCACGTTAAAGGTCGTGCTAAAATCACTATGACATTCCTGTAAGAAAATATCTGCAGCGTTTTCTAAGAGGACGACTAACGCTGTCTACAACAGAAACTACTACGTAACCAATAAGAAACGACCGTGAAAAAAAAATACACAGTGTGAATACTTCGCGGATGTTTACGAACAGTGTGTTGGCGAACCTGAATTTATTTGTAAGGGAATTTTACTTTCTACGTGTTTGCGTTTGAAAGAAATTAAACTCAAGTCAAAGTCGTCGCTATAATACACTTCCTCTTCCTTTCGCATACTTCAACTTCATGTGGCCCCAAACAGTTCTTAAAAAAATGGAAGCAAAGAAAATGGAATTTGTATCGTACTATGCAGTTTATTGAATGCGTACTTTATTGTCAATAAATTAATTCTGCACTGACCTGCGTAGTTAGAAATAGAGGGAATCTGCGGTAACCGTGCACATTCTATCTGTGCAGTAGCCAGTCTCCGTGTATTGGCATTTGACTGTTCCTTCCATACTATTAAAATAGTTTGGTTTGGATTCGTGATTGGAACACTCTTCATGTAAATGCAATATAAGTGCACTTGCTTTGATCGAGTTATAATACAACTCGAATATATTACAAATTCACCCAAAATATTTACGTTTGGGAAAATTGTTTCTCCTGAAAAAATATAATCTTTCGGCGCCAGAAATCATTTAATAGCAATTCCATCATACTTAAGTCATTATCGCCCCTTAAGATTGCGGCAGTGTTGTGTATTGTTACTTTTCGTGTTTTTTTTCTTTTAAATTTTGGCTGATGTAATAATGAATGTATTTTTAATTTATTTATATATCAATCACGCGTAAATACCCGTCCACCTTGCGTGCGATCTGCAGTGTAGGGTATTTAAAATACATGCTTCTAAAATATACTAACTTATAAATATGTTTGTTAACAAGAGTTAGGTAGCAGGGTGAGCCGAAAAACTATTATTTTTTTATTTGCTATACCGTGGAAAACTTGCCTCTAGGGTAGCTTAGCAAAATGCTAAAACAAATTTAATACATTTTTACGTCTGGCGGTAGCGCATTGCACTTGAATATTTAAAATTTATTGAAAAAATAATAGTTTTCATTCGTTTTTTAAAGCTATAAACGAAAAAGATAAAAAAACTGCTACGATGAAAAAGCTTTAAAAGAAAGACAGTGAAGCACGTTGGAATAAAAAAAAACAACCTAAATTACTTCATTTAAGGTAGCGCAAAGCATTAAAAAAAAAAATCCACGTCCCACAATGCACTGCGCATGCGTGTGCATAGTGAGACGGCAGTTTCTGTCAGTTGTTTACTAGACTAGCGGTGTGTTGTTCCTGTGAGTTTTAATCGCGTTTCTTAAAGACTGATTCGATTAATTAGTGGTTTGATTAATTGATTATATTAACAACTGTGTCATGGATGTTTCCAAGAAAATTACTCGCAGCGACTTTAACTGCCCGTTATTTGGCCACCCAAAGGAGTTATCTGTGAATAAACTTCCAACTTATGAAGACGTTCTCAAGTGTTATTTTCATGAAAATTACAACTTAGCCTTGAAATAAAACAACAGGTCAGTTAAATTTTCTCAGGTTTCAATTATTGTGGCACCACAAGTTAAATCTGTGTTTGATAAAGATTCAATACCAACAGTAACGCCTTACAGAATTGTTCAGTTAATAAATGCATACCATGGCAGTTATCGTAATCTTATGAAGTCCTTTAAGCCTGATAAGGAAAAAGAAAAGTTCAAAAAGATAGTTAAAGATTAAAAAAAAAAAAATTTTGTTACTGTTTGATGTCTCTGCGTGTAAGTGCAAAATAACATTAGGCTGCAATTGTGAAATCGTCACTAAGGTTTGTGAGTGTCCTTTTTCTATTATCTGTAACTGTGAAAAAGCACAAAAGATACCTATAATGGAACTAAAATTCTTGTACTTCCAAAGAATGCATGGCATAGGTAAATTTAAAAGTGTGGACGTAAAGGAAACAAAATAAAAATAACCCAAAGACATGATAGGAAGTTGGTTGAACATAAAATAACTCAGTCCACTATTGATTTATTATCACATACATTTTGCTCAAAACATGCAGATGCAGAAACTCTCCTGCCATCTAAAGACATTAAAGATGACAACGATGAAAATTTTGAAGAACTTAAGCCTACAATTAAGTCACCATGGCAGATGCGCATTAAGTTAAAAAATACTGCGCTGACTAGTGATCGCTTTGGATTATCAGATAGAGCAATGGCAGCTATCGCCTCAAGTGTGTTGCAAGATTTTGGCATCGTAACTGATGACGACCACATCCATGTTGTTGGGAAAAATAAACTTAGAAGGGAAAAAATTGTTAACCGCTCAGAACTTCAAATGCATAACAAGGACAAGCATAACCCACTTCAAGGACTATATTTTGATGGGAGGAAGGATAACACTCTAATGATTGAAAAAGTTAACTCAAAGAAGTTTCGAAGAACCATAAAAGAGGAACATTATTCAATTTTACATGAACCAGGTTCTGTGTACGTTGGTCATGTTTCACCCTCTTCTGGGTCTGCTCAAAACATTGCCAGTAGCATTCTTCTTATTTGACTGATGCTGGATTTTCACTTCATGAACTGGACGTAATTGGATGTGATGGCACCGTTACTAATACGGGGTGGAAAACCGGTGTTATTCGCACAATTGAAGAACAAGTTAAAAGAACACTACAGTGGGAGGTGTGACTCTTACATTTCAATAAACTGCCATTNCCGGCATTTATTCAAACTTTAGATGGTGAAACGAAACGACTGGGCCAAAATCATTTAGTGGTCCGATTGGCACACAGCTCAGTAAATGTGAGAAACTCCCAGTGGTAAATTTTGACAGTGTTAAGTGTGATATTATAGAAATTGACCGGCAAATTTTAAGCAAAGATCAGCAGTACCTGCTGGACGTAAGTTCTGCTATAAAATCAGGCAGCTGTCCTGAAGATTTATTTGTTCGTGAGCCTGGCACACTTTCCCCACTCAAGGTGGTTAACAACGGCGAACAGAGTTCTCCGATTGTATTTAAGTATTGAAAACCCAACAGACGAACACAAGATCTTAGTTTCTTTTCTCCTAAAGTCATACCTACCTGTATGGTTTCATATATAAAAAAGTAAATACTTCACTAATAGACCAGAACATGCATTTGAAGTTATAAAATCGTCAATATTTCTGCCCGAAAACTTGCTGAAAGTCATTGACCCAGTAATTGAGAGAAACTCATTTTTTGCCCATCCAGAAAACTTGCTTTTGAGTATGATAATATAAGAGAGTTAGGTTTCAGAAGAATTATAAAGGCTAGAAACTTAGCTTCTAAAAGAAAGTCAATCAGGAGTTTTCAACCACCCAAAATCAATTTCCTAGCTACAGGAACAGACAACATCGAAATGATTCACTGGAACACTACTACACTTTCACCACCACCTTTGCTGCGAAGAGTCGCCGATCAAGAGATTTGGTCTAAGGTCCAATCAGGTGGAACAGTGGCTGAGTGGAACTTTCACCAATTCCCGTGTCACACCCAAGCAGTAGAACGATGCGTGAAGCTGACAATCGAGGCGTCACAAAAAGTGGTCGGCTCCAACTCCAGAGATGGTTTTATAAGAACTACACTTCTCTCAAGATCTTCAATGCCTAGTTTTTCAAGTAAANTCGTCCCAACTCCTGAGATGGTTTTATAAGAACTACACTCCTCTCAAGATCTTCAATGCCTAGTTTTTCAAGCAAATCTTATTTCAAACTACCAAAAGAAAGTAAAGACAATTAAAGGACTATATTTCATTACAAACGGAAATTTTACACAATCAGGAAAATTATTTTTGTTTCAATGGAAATTTGACAATTTAAAATAATGTTTTTTTAAAAACATAATACGCTACTAATAAATTGTAAAATGTATTATTTTTTATATTTATTTATCATTCCTATACTTTGTTCTACTAAAATATGTATATAGCTGCTTGTTATAGAAGTTATTTTATTTATTTCAATTTATTAGAAAAATGATAAATATCGTATATTTTCTCAAATTTGAGGGCCAATGCGCTACCGCCAGACGTAAAAATTTATTTATTTTGTTTTTGTATTTTACTAAGCTACCCTAGAGGCAAGTTTTCCGTGGTATAGCGAATCAAAAAACAAAAAAAAATTCGGCCCACCCTATTAGGCAGGACTTAACGCCTCGTCGACAGCCGATGTTTGGTAGAAAACGAACAATTTGTTCAATCAGGAGCGAGGAAAGAATTCGCCATGATCTGTGTTGAGGGACCAATCTGGCATTCGTCTGGAATGATTTTGGGTAGTAAATGAAAAACTGAAATCAAGATGGCGGAACCGGAAGTTCAGCTCAGGACCTTCCGAATGAGAGTCCAGTCTGTTAACTGCGCAACCTCATTCGGTATTAATTTGTTAACATTATTGCTTTTTACCGGTGTACTAATCTGAGGATACGTACATACTGTAAGCTACTTAACCTTAGCACGTATCTGAATTGCCAGAGTATACTCTTTAAGTACGCACATACTCTCATTTGCGTGGTATGTACTTTTTCAGACTGTTTTGAGGGTCATCCCCTTTTAGCGGCAGTAGCATAAACTACTAGAAAACATAAGGACTTGCTGCATGGGATGGAAATACTATTTTTTATAGTGTGTTACGATTCTCAGATAAACATTTCTTGTTGTATTAAGGAAAACAAATGACTAAGAAAATGTTTCTTGAATTCTGCAGTGTTTATCAGTCTGTGTTGTTATGAGTCCATAGAGTCCTCGGAATATCTAATAATACTGGTCAACAAAAAAAAAAGTTTTTTCTTTCACAATGACTAAATAAACAAAATCTAACTATCTTTACCATGCTGAGTTCAAATATGTTCCCAGATTTTGTCCATCAAGCAGGGTTTTTTTTTTGTGGCACGTGTTTAAAGTTTTAAAAGAATTAGTACTTACGAAACACTAAATAATAAATATACTGCTAATTTACGCTTACCTAAAAAGTTTTATATGATGATTTTCGGCCATATTTTGCGTTCGGGATGTCTCTCTTCACAGGGAAGAAGTCCAGGTGAGAGTCCAAGACATGTTGCAGCCCATTCCTTTGTACGACGTCAGGAGATCACTCACTATTCCACTATAGTTTTCTTCTTTATTATTGCCAAGAAATCCACAACAGATATTTTTGAATGATTTCCACGCTGCTTTTTNCTACAACAGAAACTACTACGTAACCAATAAGAAACGACCGTGAAAAAAAAATACACAGTGTGAATACTTCGCGGATATTTACGAGCAGTGTGTTGGCGAACCTGAATTTATTTGTAAGGGAATTTTACTTTCTACGTGTTTGCGTTTGAAAGAAATTAAACTCAAGTCAAAGTCGTCGCTATAACACACTTCCTCTTCCTTTCGCATACTTCAACTTCATGTGGCCCCAAATAGTTCTTAAAAAAATGGAAGCAAAGAAAATGGAATTTGTATCGTACTATGCAGTTTATAAAATGCGTACTTTATTGTCAATAAATTAATTCTGCACTGACCTGCGTAGTTAGAAATAGAGGGAATCTGCGGTAACCGTGCGCATCCTATCTGCGCAGTAGCCAGTCTCCGTGTATTGACATTTGACTGTTCCCTCCATACTATTAAAATAGTTTGGTTTGGATTCGTGGTTGGAACACTCTTTATGTAAATTCAATATAAGTGCACTTGCTTTAATCGAGTTATAATGCAACTCGAATATATTACAAATTCACCCAAAATATTTACGTTTGGGAAAATTGTTTCTCCTGAAAAAATAAAATCTTTCGGCGACAGAAATGATTTAATAGCAATTCCATCATGCTTAAGTCATTATCGCTCATAAAGATTGCGGTGGTGTTGTGTATTATTACTTTTGGTGTTTTTTTTTCTTTTCAATTTTGTCTGATGTAATAATGAAAGTATTTTTAATTTATTTATATATCAATCACGCTGAAATACCCGTCGACCTTGCGTGCGAACTGCAGTGTAAGGTATTTAAAATACATGCTTCTAAAATATATTAACTTATAAACAAGAGTTAGGCAGCAGGGTGGGCCAAAAAACTTTTTTTTATTCGCTATACCGCGGAAAACTTGCCTCTAGGGTAGCTTAGCAAAATGCAAAAACAAATTAAATAAATTTTTACGTCTGGCGGTAGCGCATTGCACTTGAATATTAAAAATTTATTGAAAAAAATAATAGGTTTCACTCGTTTTTGAAAGCTATAAACGAGAAAGATAAAAAAGCTTTAAAAAAGACAGCGAAGCACGTTGGAATAAAAAAAACAACCTAAATTACTTCATTTAAGGTAGCGCAAAGCATTAAAAAAAAAAATCCACGTCCCACAATGCACTGCGCGATGCGCATGCGTGTGCTTCGTGAGAAAGCAGTTTCTGTCAGTTGTTTACTAGATTAGCGGTGTGTTGTTCCTGTGAGTTTTATCGCGTTTCTTAAAGACTGATTCGATTAATTAGTGGTTTGATTAATTGATTATATTAACCACTGTGTAATGGATGTTTCCAAGAAAATTACTCGCAGTGACTTTAACTGCCCGTTATTTGGCCACCCAAAGGAGTTATCTGTGCATAAACTTCCAACTTATGAAGACGTTCTCAAGTGTTGTTTCCATGAAAATTACAACTTAGCCTTGAAATCAAACAACAGGCCAGTTAAATTTTCTCAGGTTTCGAATATTGTGCCACCACAAGTTAAATCTGTGTTTGATAAAGCTTCAATACCAACAGTAACGCCTTACAGAATTGTTCAGTTAATAAATCCATACCATGACACTTATCGTAATCTTATGAAGTCCTTTAAGCGTGATAAGGAAAAAGAAAAGTTCAAAAAGATAGTTGAAGATTAAAAAAAAAAAAAAATCTTTGTTACTGTTTGATGTCTCTGCGTGTAAGTGCAAAATAACATTAGACTGCAATTGTGAAATCGTCACTAAGGTTTGTGAGTGTCCTTTTTCTATTATCTGTAACTGTGAAAAAGCATAAAAGATACCTATCATTGAACTAAAATTCTTGTACTTCCAAAGAATGCATGGCATAGGTAAAATTAAAAGTGTGGACGTAAAGGAAACAAAATAAAAATAACCCAAAGACATGATAGGAAGTTGGTTGAACATAAAATAACTCAGTCCACTATTGATTTATTATCACAGACATTTTGCTCAAAACATGCAGATGCAGAAACTCTCCTGCCATCTGAAGACATTAAAGATGACAACGATGACAATTTTGAAGAACTTAAGCCTACAATTAAGTCACCATGGCAGATGCGCATTAAGTTAAAAAATACTGCGCTGACTAGTGATCGCTTTGGATTATCAGATAGAGCAACGGCAGCTATCGCCTCAAGTGTGTTGCAAGATTTTGGCATCGTAACTGATGATGACCACATCCA
Source organism: Clitarchus hookeri (assembly GCA_002778355.1). Classification (NCBI taxonomy): domain Eukaryota; kingdom Metazoa; phylum Arthropoda; class Insecta; order Phasmatodea; family Phasmatidae; genus Clitarchus; species Clitarchus hookeri. Next base: position 140,983 of record NQII01003859.1, on the reverse strand, counting down.
TGTTGACAAAAAATAAACTTAGAAGGGAAAAAATTGTTAACCGCTCAGAACTTCAAATGCATAACAAGGACAAGCATAACCCACTTCAAGGACTATATTTTGATGGGAGGAAGGATAACACTCTAGTGATTGAAAAAGTGAACTCAAAGAAGTTTTGAAGAACCATAAAAGAGGAACATTATTCAATTTTACAAGAGCCAGGTTCTGCGTACGTTGGTCATGTTTCACTTTCATCTGGGTCTGCTCAAAACATTGCCAGTAGCATTCTTTCTTATTTGACTGATGCTGGATTTTCACTTCATGAACGGGACGTAATTGGATGTCATGGCACCGTTACTAATACGGTNACTCAAAGAAGTTTCGAAGAACCATAAAAGAGGAACATTATTCAATTTTACATGAACCAGGTTCTGTGTACGTTGGTCATGTTTCACCCTCTTCTGGGTCTGCTCAAAACATTGCCAGTAGCATTCTTCTTATTTGACTGATGCTGGATTTTCACTTCATGAACTGGACGTAATTGGATGTGATGGCACCGTTACTAATACGGGGTGGAAAACCGGTGTTATACGCACAATTGAAGAACAAGTTAAAATACCACTACAGTGGGGGGTGTGCCTCTTACATTTCAATGAACTGCCATTCCGGCATTTATTCAAACTTTAGATGGTGAAACGAAACGACTGGGCCAAAATCATTTAGTGGTCCGATTGGCACACAGCTCAGTAAATGTGAGAAACTCCCAGTGGTAAATTTTAACAGTGTTAAGTGTGATATTATAGAAATTGACCGGCAAATTTTAAGCAAAGATCAGCAGTACCTGTTGGACGTAATTTCTGCTATAAAATCAGGCAGCTGTCCTGAAGATTTATTTGTTCGTGAGCCTGGCACACTTTCCCCACTCAAGGTGGTTAACAACGGCGAACAGAGTTCTCCGATTGTATTTAAGTATTGAAAACCCAACAGACGAACACAAGATCTTAGTTTCTTTTCTCCTAAAGTCATATATACCTGTATGGTTTCATATATAAAAAAGTAAATACTTCACTAATGGACCAGAACATGCATTTGAAGTTATAAAATCGTCAATATTTCTGCCCGAAAACATGCTGAAAGTCATTGACCCAGTAATTGAGAGAAACTCATTTTTTGCCCATCCAGAAAACTTGCTTTTGAGTATGATAATATAAGAGAGTTAGGTTTCAGAAGAATTATAAAGGCTAGAAATTTAGCTTCTAAAAGAAAGTCAATCAGGAGTTTTCAACCACCCAAAATCTATTTCCTAGCTACAGGCACAGACCACATCGAAATGATTCACTGGAACACTACTACACTTTCACCACCACCTTTGCTGCGAAGAGTCGCCGATCAAGAGATTTGGTCTAAGGTCCAATCAGGTGGAACAGTGGCTGAGTGGAACTTTCACCAATTCCCGTGTCACACCCAAGCAGTAGAACGATGCGTGAAGCTGACAATCGAGGCGTCACAAAAAGTGGTCGGCTCCAACTCCAGAGATGGTTTTATAAGAACTACACTTCTCTCAAGATCTTCAATGCCTAGTTTTTCAAGTAAATCTTATTTCAAACTACTGAAAGAAAGTAAAGACAAGTAAAGGACTATATTTCATTACAAACTGAAATTTTACACAATCTGGAAAATGATTTTTGTTTCAATAGAAATTTGACAATTAAAAAAAATTGTTTTTTTTTGACGTAATACGCCACTAATAAATTGTAAAATGTATAATTTTTTCCATTTATTTATCATTCATATTCTTTGTTCTACTAAAATATGTATATAGCTACTTGTTATAAAAGTTATTTGATTTATTTCCATTTATTAGAAGAATGATAAAAATCGTATATTTTCTCAAATTTGAGGGCCAATGCGCTACCGCCAGACGTAAAAATTTATTTATTTTGTTTTTGTATTTTACTAAGCTACCCTAGAGGCAAGTTTTCCGTGGTATAGCAAATCAAAAAACAAAAGAAAAAAAAAATTTTGTGGCCCACCCTATTAGGCAGGACTTAACGCCTCGTCGACAGCCGATGTTTGGTAGAAAACGAACCATTTGCTCAATCAGGAGCGAGGAAAGAATTGGCCATGATCTGTGTTGAGGGATCAATCTGGCATTCGCCTGGAATGATTTTGGGTAGTAAATGAAAAACTGAAATCAAGATGGCGGAACCAGAAGTTCAGCTTAGGACCTTCCGAATGAGAGTCCAGTCTGTTAACTACGCAACCTCATTCGGTATTAATTTGTTAACATTATTGCTTTTTACCGGTGTACTAATCTGAGGATACGTACATACTGTAAGCTACTTAACATTAGCACGTATCTGAATTGCCAGAGTATACTCTTTAAGTACGCACATACTCTCATTTGCGTGGTATGTTCTTTTTCAGACTGCTTTGAGGGTCATCGCCTTTTAGCGGCAGTAGCATAAACTACTAGAAAACATAAGGACTTGCTGCATGGGATGGAAATACTACTTTTTATAGTGTGCTACGATTCTCAGCTAAACATCTCTTGTTGTGTTAAGGAAAACAAATGACTAAGAAAATGTTTCTTGAATTCTGCAGTGTTCATCAGTCTGTGTTGTATGAGTCCATAGAGTCCTCGGAATATCTAATAACACTGGTCAACAAAAAAAAAAAAAAAAAAANTGACTAAATAAACAAAATCTAACATCTTTACCATGCTGAGTTCAAATATGTTTTCAGATTTTGTACATCAAGCAGGGTTTTTTGTGGCGCGTGTTTACAGTTTTAAAAGAATTAGTAATTACGAAACACTAAATAATAAATATAAGGTTAATTTACGCTTACCTAAAAAGTTTTATATGATGATTTTCGGCCATATTTTGCGTTCGGGATGTCTCTCTTCATGGTCCAGCAGTAGTCGGCCAGCATATTGGGACTCCATTTGCCTTGGTACCTCTTTTCCATAGTAGAAATCTGCTGATGAAAATGCTCACCATGTCCATCAGAGATAGGCCCAAGATTTTCAGGGAAGAAGTCCAGGTGATAGTCCAAGAAGTGAATTTTCAGACATGATGCAGCCCATTCCTTTGTACGACGTCAGAAGATCACTTCACTATTTCACTATAGTTTTCTTCTTTATTATTGCCAAGAAATCCACAACAGATATTTTTGAATGATTTCCACGCTGCTTTTTTCCGGTGGATGTAACAGTTCCTCAAAATGTTCATCATCCGATATCAGTGATCTTATTTGCGGCCCTATAAATATTCCTTCCTTCAATTTTGCATCGCTTATTTTAGGAAATTTAGATTTCAGATACATAAATGCAGCAAAACTTCTATCCATTGCTTTTAAAAAAAATTTTATAAGCCCCAGTTTTATATGCAGGGGAGGTAAATACACCTTTTCGGGATCCACTAATGCGGCATTTGTTACATTTTTATGCCCATGAATAAGAGATTCACGTTTAGGCCATTGTTTCTTTATGTAGTAAGACTTCCTATCCCTGCTGTCCCATTCACACAAAAAACAGCAGAATTTCGTGTATCCAAGTTGCAAACATAACAATAAAGCTATGACCTTCAAATGACCACAGATATTCCAGATATATTTAGTATAGTTATTTTTTTCTAACAACAATTTCATATTTTCATATCTCTCTTTCATATCACTAGCATGCGCGACAGGTATTGATGGTAATTCTTTCCCATTATGCAGTAGTACAGCCTTCAAGCTAACTTTCGATGGGTCTATGAACAATCGCCACTCATCTGGCTGGTGTTGATGTCCAAGAACCTCCATTAATGAACAAATATTATTAAAAAAAAACTACATGGCCTTCTTGAGAGAAGTATTCACTGAAATCACTATCGCGACTACGATAAATGCATAGCCGTGTATCTTTTTGGAGTAGATTCCAACCTTTGAGCCTGGAACTTAAAAGCTCAGCCGACTGTTTAGACAAATTTCAATCCCGTATAAGATCATTAAGATCTTCTTGAGTTAAAAGGCGAGGTTCTGATGAGCTACTTGCTTCAGTATGAGCTGGGTTGGAGTCGGAGTCATCACTTAAGGTCATGAAATCTGGACACTTTGGTACAGGATACTCTTCACTATGTGGCACAGGTCTCATTGCAGAAGCCAAATTGGGATACTTAACTGTATATTTTGTTTTGGAATTAATTCCTTTAATGTTGGTTAAGCAGAAATAACAGTCAGTTAAATGGTCCTTCTCTTCCCTCCAAATCATAGGGACTGAAAACAGCATACGATGAGTAGCATTTTTCCATCCATTGAGAAGCCTAACACATAATACACAGCATATATTTGGGGCCCAGTCTTTATCGAAATCACCAGTTTTACACCCAAAATAAAGCTCGTAACATTTTTTCACAAGTGGTGTGAAATTTTGCCTCTGAGACTTGAAGGTCAGTTCACCACACGTAGCAGAAATTGTTTGGTTGATTTAAACACTTTCTTGGCATATTGAAACTTTTTATAAAACTCATAAAACTTACAAATAAAAACAATATACAGCGGAAAACCACTACACGTGTTGCCAGGTTCACTACAATTTCAATACTGGCTGATTACTAAAACAATGCAATATTTGACAAGCAGTCGAGACGCATGGGAAAAGGCAGAAGGCGTTTAGCAGTGTCACCGAGGCGCCCCGAGTGAGGCGTGTGGAAAAAGACAGAGGGCGTTTAGCGGTGTCACCGCCGAGTCAAGACGCGTGGGAAAGCTCCGAGTCAGATACACCTAAGTGCCAGCGTTCGTCGCTCAAGGAGCCTTTGAGTCCCCGACGCCTAACGTCCACCAAGTTAAAATCCGTGAGCATTTTGGTATTTGATCCGCCCTTAAGGCTCCCAACTTGCTGGGTACAGATTCGGACAGTGTGTGTATATTTTTTGCCTAATATAGACTTCTTTATTAAAACACTGACAGACCAAGTTATTGCTTCCCCCCGCCTAGGATAACAGTTATCTTGGTAAGAAAGAGTACAACCCGCCTCCAAACAAATTCGCCCCCGACGAAGCTTTGCCCTTACGGCCACAGAAGGAAAGCGGACAAAACATTGACCAAGGTTTCAACCCTCGATATCCAAGGCGCCCGTAGTCTGCGCCAGAGAGGTAACTCGTACCCCACGACCCACCCTGTATCTCACAGGGAGCGAGTAGCGTCACACAAAAGTATATTACGCGAAAATTACTGTTACAAGAAAACTATGCCTGATGGAAGAAATCTGATTAGATATTTGAATTCAACATAAAAAAACCGGACTAGGGTCGCCATTCAGTTTCCTTGTGAAAAAAAATCATGTAGACCAGTGTTATTTGAAGTAGGTTACTATTATTAAATCCACATAGTTATGTAAGCAAGCTATTCGCGGGGAACAACTGACGTAAAGCTTTTAACATATAATCAAATGACTTTCATAACAATTTATTGGCTTTTCAAAATTGGGTTCTTTATAACCTTCAGAAAACGTTCTCACAAAAACAATATGGCGACTGCAGCAAGAACGCAAAAGCACCCAAAAAGGAAACTTCGCCACACTGATAAAAAGACGATGGATTTTGATTTTTACTAATACCTATAATGACTCAGTAAACTCTAGGATTACGAAAATTGTGAATATTGTAATAGTAACACCATAGTAAAACTACTTTAATCCTCGTTGAAATAAATTTAACATTCTTAGAAACACCATGAAATTTCACTTTAAATATACAATAGTGTTTCACCCAAATATGTGCTGTTTGGTTAGTGGAAACAAATATGGCGAAACATTTTATTTTGTTCCATCAACAGTAAATTTGTTTCGCCATGTAGCCTACAAACGTACGACTTTTTTTTTAACCCAAACAAACATTGTTTCCCTCTAATATTTAATTTTTCTCGGTGCAAGGACAAAGCCTCTGCATGCTATACTAGGAATCTGGGGCCAAGTACGGGCGTATGTGTACTTGGCGAGAATCCGGACACAGCCTTAGTTTAGGCTCAGCCATGGCTTAACCAGGATTTGAACCCTTTGAAGGATCTCCAGCTTCCTCGGTTACGGAGGCTGCTTCGAAAAGGAACTACGAATGTATTCGTGGTCTGTTTCCTTCCTGCAAGGACATGCGATTTAGATGACTCGAGGAATGTAACGTCCAGAACGCGTCTCTAGTTGTAGACATTTTTTCTGAAGTCCTTCAACAAACTATAAATACATTCTGACGCTGATACGGCTGAAAACATTCCAACCCGAATATAAACTTAAGTTTGCTACAGAACTTACAACAATAAAATAATGTGATCATTTACTGCATAATGTCCTGTGGTTGCATGACTATGAGACAATTGTGCGCCGTTCTCCCTAAGGAAATGTGACATTTCATGCACAAACTCTTTAACCTTCCCTCGCTTCTTGTGTTTTGAGCTCACAAAATATTGACACGTAGTCTTGTTCTACGACTGTGTCCGAATTGCCACTGTGTACTTTCCAGGTTTAAACTTACCTTACTCGCTCGTGACATGTACTAGTTTCAACAGTTCTGAAGGGTCATTTTTCTATCCTTACCCGCTAGTCGCACGGTGCAGCGGAGAAAATATTAGATGTCATAGTAGAGAGGACTTCACAAAAAGTAAACAGTGACTTATCCTCCGAGGCTGATCGATAAAGTTATGGTTCGGAGTTTTACTACGCTCTAAGAAAAATGTTTCTTATCTCCTGGAAGATTTGTAGAATACTTAAAAAGGTAAGTTGGATTCATATAGGGAGTGAGCATAGATACGTGGGAGAATGGAGGATATGATGTTCATTCAAATTTGAGCAGAAGATGACAAACGATAGTAATAAATGTTTGGAGAGTTTCTTACAGAATATTCAGGAGTAGTTGAACAGAAAGACTTAATAAAATTTTATGTACAGAAAGAGATTAGTAAGAAATATGGAAATAATTCAACAGGTGTAGCAGAAAGTGTAATATATGCAATTTACATGTAGTACATTGGTGGTGTTTTCTCTCATTTTATCTTGTATAACGCGAAGATGCAAATCACGAAACAATAAAGCCTTCAAATAATCGATAACTCGAGAGTCGGAAATTTTGCGGATTAATTTCGTATCAAGCTAGACTCCAGAGTACTTTGTATACTCGAACTTCAGGCCGTGTCTCAGTTGGCCCATAGAGCTCTCTCTCTCTCTCTCTCTCTCTCTCTCTCTCTCTCTCTCGTGCTCTCGCTCTCGCGACCACGTCATTATGACGTCAAGAGAGAATGCTCTCTCGTAGTCTCAATTCGTCGAAGAGAGCGCGAAAGAGCGAGACGAAAGAGAGAGCACGAAGTTGTATACTCGCTGGCGCTCTCTCACTCTATTTATTTAAATTGCTTCAGTGTTTTAATAAAGTTATAGTAGCTTTATAGGGCAAAAACACGTCGCATTTTAACTATATGTAAATAATTTGAATTATTTTAGTCGATGAATAACTTATGTAACACGTATTTTTGAAAATACAAATAAGGATTTCTGACACAGTCTCGTATGTTTTGCCACTTTGCTGCAAGGTGACGGTAATATATAAAACAAAAATAATAGTATTTCATTTCGGTAATAATTATTCCGGTAGTGCTATAATTATCTGGAGATATTTTTGTACATAACTATTTACAATAGGTATGACTAAGATTCTAGCTTAGCATGACTTCGCGCCTTTTGGCATCAACTGTCTGCGTGACGTCGGAGAGAAACGAGAGAGTGGTTGTCTCAATTTCACAGAGCGAGTGCATGAGAGAGCGCAACGCAGTGCTCACGCCAGGTTGTGCGAAGAGTGCTCTCTCGAAAGAGTATCCTTTAAATCGAGACACCGCCTTGGTAAGTAGTTTATTGGCTGATGCTCCAGTTTTACCCCAGAACAGGTAGCACAGGAATCACTCCTTGTTTTCCTGCAGGTTAGTTATTGGCTTAAATTCGTCCAAGGCGCGTTCTTACATACTGCGATACAATTTCAAAATAAAATATAATGTACGTGTGTTTGAAGTATCACTTGTCTTTAAATTAATTTTCTAAATTTACGAGAGTCTATCGGTAACTATAGTTCATTCATTGTTACTTCCAACTTTTCCGAAGCCTACTGAAGTTCTACTTCCAGGATATTCCTCCGCCTCGTGGAAACAAAGCTTAATCGAGTCTACAAAATTACACCAAAGGGACAACGCACCGTATTCGTGCGCACTCAGTGTAAATTGTTTTTGTATAAGAACTATTTCTTACTAGGCATTACCAGCACACTTATTTTCTGTTTTCATTCGTGTTAATTATAAATGAGATATTAGTATTTATAGATAAAATGTAAGTAAAACTTCAATTTAACTAAAAGTAAGTTACTGTTATGTTAGAAAAAGTATAAAACACTTGTGTAATGTGATATATTTAGGAAACAGTCAGCCACGTCGTACATGGGGTGCTTTTTCAAAGGTTTAATCTAAAAAAGTGTGAATAAGTCCTGAATGGACTTAAGTATTGCATTCCTGTGTATGCTGCAGTAAAATTCGACTTTATATTTGGCCAAGTCGACTTTGGTTTGTAGCGCCCTGGCTGCAACTGTGTAGCGAATACAAATACTGTGAGCGCCACAAGTTCTGGCGGTTCGCCTCCCTAGATCGCTGTGCTTGAGCCGTCGGCACGGCCCAGCCAGCTGCAGCCGATAAGCGACGGCAAGGCTGTGTAAAGGCGGTTCACGATAAAGTGAGCATTTTTGAAAGCCCTGCTTAGGATCTACTTCTCTGCCTATTTTGTATTCTTCCGCTGTATGTGAAATTAACGTTGCCATAGACCTCACTTGAGTTATGCGCCGTTCAAGTGTAACTATGAAATTGTCTGCTTCTCTGCCTATTTTGTATCCTTCCGCTGTATGTGAAATTAACGTTGCCATAGACCTCACTTGAGTTATGCGCCGTTCAAGTGCAACTGTGAAATTGTCAGTAAAACAAAATATGTTATTAATTTGCTAAATATAAGTCTTACGTGCGTACCCCTGTCGGAAATAAAATTAAATAATTTCAGCGCTCACAAATTTAAACGCGAGAATTTTAATCTAACGTTGAGAAGTGTAACTATATTTTTGTAATTCGCTGCCAACTTTTCTATGAGTATTTCACTCAGCGCTCACGTTAAAATGAATGTAGTTATGGGATGTGACTTTCTTCGAAGGTTGATTTCGAAAGTGTCACTTTACCGTAAATGTGTTACGTTTACACTTTACAGAGTAAACGAGTTACTCTAGGCCATGGCGAGGGTGTATACACCCTCGCCATGGGTAACCCTCGCCATGCAACTAACTGTTACAAAAATATTGGTCGCGCGTCGGCAAACGCTTAATTGATGAAACGGAAACTAATATTTTTAGCACGGTATCAGGCTGTGGCAGGCTGCGCGCGCAGCTACTTTTCCCCTCGATCGCTACACACACTCAGCTTAAATTCACTCACCTGAAGTTGTGGCGCTATAGTCCATCCACGGTTTGTTCGGATCTTTTGAAATAAACCTTTGAAAAATCACCCTAGATGTAACATGTCCGCCTGCTTTTTTAAATAATTTGTATACCACAAATGTATAGCTCTGTAATTAAATTTGAAGTTTTATATTTTTGAATAAATGAAACTTTAACTTAGTATCTTATGTAACTTTTAATATTTATTTCGTATTCAATACGAATTAAAAACAGTGAGAATGACGATGTATTGTAAACGACTAGTAAGAAATAGTTCACAGTTAAAATATTGTTTTAACCAATCTTTTTAATGTGTTATTTGTAAATTAAACGTTGCCTATTGAAATATTTACATTTTTGTGTTCCTTTGGAGTAGGTCAATGTTGGGTAAATGCGCAGAAGATGAATAAGCGGTCTACCTCATCTTAAGTGTATGCAGCCGGCCGATTTCCCGTTGCAGATCACATGCTCGAGCAGTGTCATCTGGCCGCCGATGGTCATTTGACGGCGTCCATCTCCATTTCCCACTTGCTGTGTCTTTGCCTCTCGTCGTCTCTTCGTTCTCCGTGTTTCCGGGGTCGATAACCGGGGCGTGTGTGTCACCTCCCGATAACGCCACCCGGTGTCGAAGTCCATGCTTGGCTCGAGCCATTATCGTGTCGCACGCTGGCCTGGCCGCTGTTCAAAGAGGAATGAGCGCAATTGCGTTTTTATTGTTTTTACAGTATACCGGATTCTGACCCGTGTTCTCCGTGGCGCAGTTGGGTGCGTGCCGACTTACGGTGCGAAGGGTTCTGGCTTTCGGGCCCCGGGTAAGGCATGGGTGTGAATTTGTGTTCGTCGGTTTGGGTAGTCGTGCCATGAGAAATCTCACCTAAAACAATTTCAAGTCGTAAACTGCAAATTTTGAACAAAGAACGGGAGAAAAATAAACAGTGCTTTAGATTCCTGTCTCCCACTTCTGAGGTACCGCGTTAAATCCCAGGACGTAGAGAGCGGTGCATTTTTTATACGGGGATTTAATGTGCGCCGTGTTGGACCTCCAGGTTTTCTCGCGGTTCCCCCATTGCCTCATTCGTCTTCATTCCGCCGCTGCTACAAACCCATCTCATCCATTCTTCTGGTTGGTCGGGATGACAGGCCAGTCCCTCTGGTAGTGTTGCCAACCGTAACCTTATTCGGCTGCATGTAGCGGAATTTTAGTTAATATAGCTTGTAGCATAATAGGTGTATCCCTAATGTCAAAATATAGCTAAATTGAGGTTCTATATAGTGACCTTTCCCCTCCCTCCCTAACTTGTGCACTCATATATTAAATTTAATTTATCTTTTTCGCATTAAAATGCACCACTAACACTTTCAACTTGAAATGCTATCAATCTGTCTGTTAATCAGTGGAGCGGAGAGATTTGGGCGGCTCTTAGCATCGAGGTCCTGAGAGCTGACGAGGGTGAAGCGAGGTGAGTATGGAGCAGTGCCGGAATGAGGAGGTGGGGGAAATGGGAGATCCCCGAGAAACACCGTCGACCAGTGGCATCGTCCGGCACGATTACCACATACAAAAACCCGAGAGTTACCCCGCCGGGAATCGAACCAGGTTCTCCTAGGTGGGAGGCAAATAGTCTAACCACTACAACACCGCGGCCTCTTTATTACTCAGGCAGAAGGTTCTCACAGTATGGTAACATAACAGTATGTACGAAATTTTTTGAACAAGACGTGAATTGCTGCGTATGAGTAAACAAGTTGGCAATGCGTGACAATGTTGTTTGTAAACGAGTGTTAAATATTTACATTACCAATTGGAATTATTATTGTACGTGAAATCCCGATATTTCTCGTCCCGATTATTCGTATATCCCGCTAATTCGTGCAAAACTGCCGGTCCCTTGAGAAAATCCCTTTAATTCGTAAAAAAAACCATGCATTCCGGTCCTCTCGATAATACGTATTTATTTTGGCNCCGATTATTCGTATATCCCGCTAATTCGTGCAAAACTGCCGGTCCCTTGAGAAAATCCCTTTAATTCGTAAAAAAAAACCATGCATTCCGGTCCTCTCGATAATACGTATTTATTTTGGTGCTCAAGCTCAATTAAAACGTCTTATAATTCTTATTTCCAACTTAAAAATCTCGTTAACCTGTAATGTTTTTAACCCTAACTGTACACCAGATCTAGATTTATGCAATTCGGGCAGGGTAAAAAAGACCGGAAGGGTACTGTGTGACGTAGGAGGGTTTGAAGGGCAGGTAATGACGCAGAGTAGACTGTGAGACGATGTGTTTGTGATTCCCAGAACTAAGAGGCGCCTTGGTGTCCGTTCTACGGTTATGAGAGGGAAGGAAGGAGCAGAGCGAGTGAAAAAGTAAGAGGGTTTGAAGGGCAGGTAATGACGCCGAGTAGGCTGTGGGGCGATGTGTCTGTGATTCCCAGAACTAAGAGGCGCCTTGCTGTCCGGTCTACGGTTATGAGAGGGTAGGAAGGAGCAGAGCGAGTGAAAAGTTAGTCAGTTCGGTCTTAGCCATGCCTCCGAAAAGAGCTAATAAGTGTCTTTCCATTAGAGAAAAAAAAGAAATCAATACCGCCGTGGCCGGTGGTGATAAACAAATTGACGTGTCCAAACGTTATAATGTTCCTCCTTCCACAATAACATCAATTCTGAAGAACAAGGACAAAATCGTCTCCCAGACATTGGACATCAAAGTAAAGAGCTTTAAGGCTGGTGAGTATCCACAACTAGAAGAGAATTTAAAAAAGTGGTTTGCGCAAGCACGGAATTCGAATGTACCAGTCGGAGGAAACATTTTAAGAGAAAAAGCAAACGTTTTGGCAGAAAAAATGGGAATTAAAGACTTTCGTGCAAGTGATGGTTGGTTTGATAGGTTTAAAAAAAGGCACAGCATAAAATTTAAGAAGCTTAGTGGGGAAAGTGCGAGTGTATCGGCCGACGTTTGTTCTGAGTGGAAAGACGAATTGGGAGAAATAATCGATTCTTATGAGCCCAACAACATTTTTAATGCCGATGAGACGGGGTTATTTTATAAGTGTCTCCCCGACCGATCAATGTGTTTTAAGGAAGAAAAGTGTCATGGCGGAAAAAATAGTAAAGAACGTGTAACCATATTGTTGGCCGCCAACATGGATGGATCTGAGAAATTAAGACCGCTCATGATAGGCAAATCAGCCAAACCAAGATGTTTTAAAAACATAAAAACTTTTCCGATGACCTATCGTGCAAACAAAAAAGCGTGGATGACGGGCGAATTATTCAAGGAATGGGTACGATCAGTGAATGCTGATATGAAGAAAAGGCAGCCAAAAATTCTACTTTTCATGGATAATTGTATGACCCACAACAATACCCCACCGCTCAGTCATGTAAATGTTGTGTTTTTGCCTGCCAACACTACTTCTAAGCTGCAGCCTCTAGACCAGGGTATAATTAAAACGTTCAAAACCTTTTACCGCAATGAAGTAGTGATGCAACTCCTTGACAGCATCGAGGATGGGAAGGATCATAAAATCACCTTATTTTCAGCCATGAACATTGTTCACTAGGCGTAGCAAAGTGTTGGCGAAAGCACAATAAAAAACGGTTTTCGTGCTTGTGGATTCACGAAGGTGGAACTTTCATCAGCAGTTACTGAAAAAGTCTTAGAATGCCCTGTGAATTGGAATCATCTTCCTCAAAATGAAGAAAATTCTATAACGTTTGAAGATTTCGTCCATTTTGACGATGGCCTAGCGGTAGCCAGGATTCTAACTGATGACGAAATTTTGGCTCCATTTCAGGACATTGATGGTGAAGGTGATGACGAAGATGATGTGATGACAATTACACCTAAAGTGGCTAAACAATACATCAACAACGTGCGCCATTTCTTAGCGAAATCAGACGTTGGCGATGAAGTATTTTCTGCTTTGAACATGCTTGACAAAGCCATCGACAATACCCGTCTGCAAGGCTTGCACCAAAAGAAAATTACAGATTTTTTTAAACGTAAATTTTTAATGTGTTTTTAATTGATGTAATTATTGATTTATATATACAGTACATATGTATACATAATATGTAGCCATGCGTTTATCATTACATATTAATGCAAATTTGCATTAATCTCGTTATTATGTAATTTTTCTTTTTTTGCTCCCGATTATTGGTAATCCCGCTAATTTGAATATCTCGATAATTCATATTTAACATTCAGTCCCTTGACAATACGAAGTATCGGGATTCTACTTATTATGAATTGGGTGCAAATTCTTCCGGTATTACATATGGCAGAATGATACATAATAATAAGGGCACGTTTGCTATAGTACATTCACGGCTGCTTCCAGCTTCCTGCAAACAAGCTTCCTAAAAAACTACACCAAAGGGACATTGCACCGCATTCGTGCGCATTCAGGTTAATAATATTTTGCAAGAGAACTATTTCTTGCATTTTGACGAATTATTCCTCGTTTTATGATTTAACTGTATAAAATATTAAATCAGTATTTTAACACTTTCAACATTCGGGGAACTTACTTAGGGGAATTATTGTTTGCAACAAGCTAGATGAGAAACTTGTAAATGTGGCTGTGCAGCGCTGAACATTATTTGTCCATTGCTTATTGGTTTCGCAATGTCTCTTGTTCAATCGTCCATAGAGAGCTCATCGTGTATATCGATGGATGGTTCTTATTGGCCCGCTGTGTTCAAGGGCGTGACAATATTCACGTCCATCTATAACAGCGGCGAACCGAATAAATAGCTTTTAACGGTTTATCAAGCTCATTCACGTATTTTATTATCGAGTTGTGATATTTTATCATATTACGTTCCTTGTTTACCAGACTTCAGAATCAAATAGATTATACGAATGTGTAATATTTTAAAAGCGAGGGAATATAAAATGAACGGTTCCCCGCATGGCATACTGGCACAGTATTGAAAGTGTTACGGTTGTTCACACAGTTAATTGTGGCTAAATCGATCACCCATGTTTCGTATTCCAGAAATGTCCAGCAGTAATCTGCGGACTTCATGCCAGTCTAAGCAGGGAATATCCCTGTGGTAATTTAAAACCAAATCCACCACACTTGCTGCTGATTTATTGTCATTACCGAAGAATATTTGAAACGTTCTTGGAAAAAATTGATTAGTTCATCGTGCCAAATTAACTAAGGTAAATACAAAATTATTTTATAGTAACCGCTGAAGCCAATCTGTGTGTTACGGACTGACTACAAAATAAACATTTTGTTGTTGTAACCGTTGAGAAACAATTTGGCGGTGACTACAAAAATAATGTTCACTTAAAAAAAAATGCAGTATGCATTTCCACAAAGTTGTTGTATGTAATAAAGATGTGTTTACTAAATATGCTGGCAGTGCCGTATCTTACTGTTGACTACTGTATTTATTCGCCTTATAAGTTGATCAGACGGCAAACAGTCGTGTATGCCTACAGCACTGCAAATGCTGAATTAACGTGTGTGTTGTAAAGTATGTACTGTATGCAACCATTGTTCCTCTGTATCTTGTTTTGTAAGTTGTTCACTACTGGCTGACATTGGTTTTGGNGTAAACAGTCGTGTATGCCTACAGCACTGCAAATGCTGAATTAACGTGTGTTGTAAAATATGTACTGTATGCAACCATTGTTCCTCTGTATCTTGTTTTGTAAGTTGTTCACTACTGGCTGACATTGGTTTTGGGAGCTACGTTTTAGGGGCTGTTCTAAGGTTATATTTACTGGTACATTGACGGGTTCGGGCTGAATTGACACCAAATCAGCTGTATAAATTTTTATTTTAGAATTCGTGAAATTGTCACCAGAATGTAATCTTATATTACATCAGCAGTCCATTTGAACTTTAAATAACACAGTGTCTTGTTTGAGCGATTCACATTATATATCTTGATTACATCAGACTGACCATATCTCCCACCGCAGCTGCCCCTTTCACTTCACAAATTGTCGGAACACTCTCTGACGAACCAATAATATGTTTTCAGCATACAGCGCGCAGCAGTAGCGTTGTTCGTCGTAATCATCCATCTACGCAATATATGATTGAAGCACCGTACTAACATTAAGTGATATACCATTGGGTTGATTAGATGGTTTTCATTAATTTCCCCATACACTACCGTTAGAAATACACAGAAGTGATTCGTTTCAGTCTTATTATTGCCTGTTCAGTAACAAGTTCCGCTTAACTCTTTACAAAAAAAAAAAAAAAAAAAAAAAGAGACCGCTGTTTGCGGAATGTATTCAACGTGTGAACTGTACATGAAGCTCGAATTGACTGATTTGGCCATCGAAACCTCGAAAGAGCCGTCCAAGGGCACTGGAAGAATAAGTATTTATTAATTTGTAGTTATGTATAATAGTGCCCACTTCCTAACCTGTATTATAAACATTTTTGCAAGTAGAAATGTTTTGACGGCATGTCTTTTGCATAATCTCTAATCAAAATCACATTTTGTTTTGTTGGTGCTGCCCACTTCTGACCTAACTACTTATTTGTAATGGAAATACTTAAGTAAACTAACCATTGAATATATGTTTCTAAACACTGTTAAATTTGTGCATATTTATATAAATTAAAATATATAGTTGTCCCCTAACTTTTTAAAAACCAATCTGACAATTATGTCTTAATGTTTATTAAAAACATAAATTTGTATTTTAGCATTAGTGTTGTTTTTGTAACTGGTATGTCGTTATTCGTGTAGCTCGATAACGGTCACATAGCGATTTTGGCATGCACCAGCGCAATAACTGTCACATAAGAAAGCATATTTCGTAAAAAGAATTGTATTAAATATTGAGTGTTTACAACCTCACAATGCTCGTTATTTGTTCTGCGAACAGCTGTAACCTCAGTGGATACTCTAGAAATAACGTTTACCTGTATGAGATTCTTGTGGACGAGCTACTTGTGGAGAGGAATACTGTGGATGCAGCGGATTTTACGAGCATGTTTTCTGAGAGCGTTAGTAAACGACACAGAAAAAAGATTTCGGTAGGTTATTTGCTGCAACTTCGTGTACCCATTTTACGAGCTCATATTATTATTATTAGACGAGTAGAAAGATTAGCTGAAATGTCGGTTTACAATTTGCTGTGTTAAACATAGGCACACTGACGTATGGAGTTTTGAGGTCGTCAATGTTAGCCGGCAATGGTGGACGAAACACTTGATCCTTTATGTACCCCCGTGGAAAAAAATCGCACGGGGTAAGATCCGGGCTTCTTGGGGGCCAGTGATGAAGAGTCTGGTCACCAGCTGATTTTCGACCAATCCAGCGTTGCGGCAACGTTTCGTTCAGGTATTCGCAAACAGCTAGGTGCCAATGGGGCGGCGCTCCATAAAGGAAACATCAGACCGTTCCTTTCACATTGACGTGTCGAATGCGAGCTCGCTACCCCCTCACCACCTCAAACCGAGAGTTACGAACGCCATCCAAACAGTAACACCGGACATGCTGACAAGAGTGTGGAACGAGTTTGATGATCGCGTAGATGTCGTTCGGGCCGCTCGTGGTGGTCACATTGAACATTTATGAATGTGTGGTAAACAAACTTCACGGTTCCACGGTTCATTTGATTGGTCAATCAAGGTTGTAGGTTGTTTGATTTTGATATTATAAACCTTCAAAATTGGGGTATTCTTTTATACTCAGCCTGTATTATGAGCTGCAGCAGTGTGAAAAAGCATTTTTTAGCTATGTTGGAGGACTCGGAAAGAGCATTTATAACGTGAATGATACATGGAATTATTCGTAAATCGTCTGAAGTGTTTTTTTCTTTTCGTACATCAGTATGATGGGACACGTTTAGTGGTTTCGTAAAAAAAAAAACCGTGTATTTCAAACACATTGCAGTGCCGTTCAAGCGCCAGGTGGGCGGCGCCCTTAATCCGTATACTTGCATCGCATGTAATAATATCCACTCGAATAGAGGCTGTTCACGATACTGAGCACTTTTTGTAAGTCCTGCTTAATATCTACATGTATGCACATTCCGGGTACTTCACCTATACGTAATATTGTTATTGCTATGGGCATGGCCACTTTATCCATGCGTCGGTTAAGTAAAACTGTGAAATTATTAGAAAAGTAAATGTCTTATAATTTTGATAATTCATACACTTACAAGCATTAAAGTAAAATCAATAATTTGAGTATCCTGAAATGTTTTCCTATCACTTTAAATTCAACGTTAAGACATGGAACTATTTTCTCTCCGCTGTTACCAACTTTACAAGGCGCGTACCAGTCAGCGTGCCCATCAAAATACATGCAGGCAGGAGCAGTGACATTTTTCAAAGGTTGATTTCAAAAGTGCTCACTTTACCGTGAACAGTCTTTACGGATCTTATTTGCGAGGTGTTCAACTATCCGGGAGTGCATAACTTAGTCTTGGGAGGGCCCATTTCAACGTTCTCTTATGGCCAGACGTGACCTTGGGCGTTTAAGATTGTGTACCTACTAGGGATTCCCCGAAATGTAATGAATTATGCACATGAGCATACACCGGTGGTATGGCTCTAATAAGAAATGTTCAAAATGTCGACAGTACGATCCATCACAAAAATTCCCAACTGCGATCGTTGGGGCTACACACACACACACGCGCGCGCGAGACTTTTATTGCGCCTATAAATAAACGTCCAGCGGCTTTTAGATAAGGAGGGCGTGGAGGCGGACCTCTACATATCCATTTATCACGGAAGGTTAACAAATTTTGTAGCCAATCAGTTTAGAGGATGTGCAGCAAAGGATAGCTATAAGCACGCAACCTAAATCGTGTTTCCGTAGAGTGTATTAAACTTATCAAATACTACCAAAAATATTTGACGTCATATATAAAGAGCTCCTATGAAGAATAAAACAAAGAAAAGAAACTTTTTTTTTTATTCATGTTCAAGACATGACATTTTTGCATCCCTTAAGCGTGAAGTAGGCCAATGTTTTACATAAAAGTGTGGCCGTACATTTGAGGTACATCTTGCGTAGACACACAAACATGCATGCGCGCGTACATGCATGCATGCATGCATGCTTGCATGCATACATGTGTACGTGCCTGTGTAGACAAATGCATTCATACATAATTATATACTCTAATACACGCTTGCTTACATACATTTTCGCATATAGGCATACATGCATATTGTTACAAAATGCCTGAGAAGCGTAACCGAGTTCGTGAGGGATGGAGCTCTTAATAAAAATAAAATAACCAAATTTGATTTTTAAATTTATTCACACAGCTATTATTTACGACATTAAATTATCTATCTCCACTATTACTCTTTTTATTTATCAGTAGGTACAATATTTAATGTATATTTTAAGTCTTGATTAACGTCCTTCTTAATGCCTCTGTTTGGTTACAGTCGATTAACTCGCACTCATCATTAACACACTTTCAGTCTGTTTGCTGCCATCATTTGTAATGTCTTTCACCCACGCATCGAGTCCAATAGTCCAACCTGCCAGTCGCACTATTCGCTGCACCAATGCTTGCTGGTCACCTCTCGCCGCTCGTTTCTCTTCTTGCTCGTCGTCTATCGCTAAAACTTCAGCCACTCATCAACTGTTGGCTCGGAGGCCCATCGCACTATTATACTCGCTGGGCTTGACCTGGAAAGTTCGACGCACTTCGAGTCACGCTGAGAGAGTCTAGGGCAGAAAACACCAGAAAATTCCACAGATAAACACGAAAATTCAATCAGCTGAAGGTCAGGATCACAAGCCGCAAAAGATTTATCGCGGCGCCACGCAAGGCGGCAAGCCTTTGTAAGCTGATCTACGTGTTCGCCGCTCGCTCTTGAGTTTCATGCGTGACCTTTACACATTTCCGCTCTCGCAAAGGATGCGAAGCAGCGAGCGCGTAAAAATATACATGCATGCATTATACATTCATACATATGCATGCATTATACATGCTTACTTCCACCCATACATACATGCAGGGGATGGCTGCTGTTTTGAAACTCACCAGTGTTAGGTATTTTATTATATGCTAATATGTTCTACAAAGCAGCAGTATAATCTCCTCAGTAAATGTGGTCTTTCAGTTTATCTCATCTGATCGTCTGCACAGTAAGTAAAACATGTCTGTACTTGCTAGAAAAAGTTATTTGGAAACTAGTAGTCAGAGTTTTTCTTGTAACCCTACAGCTGAAATAATTTATATTTATAACATATCATTTTAGTAAACATACAAAATTGTTTATTTATCTCAATGTTTATAACAAACTTGAAGTCTACTACACCTTCTTGTTAAAATTCAACATTAGATATACACATTTTACACCAAGGTTCTGTGAAATTTACTCTTAATTTATTTGTATGGCGGCAGCTTGCTGACACATGGGACAGGTACTCCGTCTCTACTTCCTCCAGTGAAAAACGTATTCCAAAAAAGTAGAACCTCGCTCCTCTATTCCTCGGGTCCCGTCAGTGGTTAGGAATGCTGTTATTTGGGTTTGTAAAATCAATTGGTAACAGATTTAGCTTTCCGTGTATATTTGGGGTCCAGAAAGTGTTGATTCTTTTTTGTCCTTTTTTTTAAATTCCCCATTGATATCAAAATACATATAGACTAAATACGGTTATCCAATAAATAGAAAACAATTATCTAAAAACCCATAAAAAACATTTACAAGTTATACAGAGAATGACTACTGCATAACAAACGTTTGTACTATGATTTTCATTAAAAGAAATCCCATAGAGTAAGTATTACATATCTTTCTATAACGTGGTTGAGAAACTCCCCTCCCCCTCCCCCCTAAGGGGAACGCAGTTCCGTCCTACATAGGTCCCTCTCTGCTTCTCTCTTGAAAAACGAGAAGCCAACCCGTACATCTCTTCAAAGTTTCGCTCTCAAACATTTCCCCACATTCATGAAGTGTAGACAGCGCGCCACGGTGACGTCTCATGCTGCACGCACGCCATCAGAAGTTCTTGAAGACAGTAGGGATAGGAGGGCGAGGACGACCCGTCGAGGAAGCCAGCGAGTCGTCCCACATTCAGTATAGCACCAGCTCGCACGCCGGCAGCGGCAACGGCGCGAACGAGTACAACGGGGCACTAGCATCCAAGTAAGACTCCGCGTCCGCGACTTCAGCAGGCAATCCACGTAGTTTTCTCGTAGAACAGCAATCATGGTACGGGATTTCTTAAAACAGGTGCTCTTGTAGATGTGACACCGTCACATAGTTTAAAAATATATATGTATATCTTTGGTGACTAGTTTCCAAATAATTCCTTGTACAAATACAAAAAAAAAAAAAAAAACTATGTGCAGCGTGGTATCAGCGAGTAGCCGAAATGTTACACTACTACGATAACTGCGGCCATCTCTACAGCTGAGGTGCGCCGAAAGCAGTGACAAGTACTCTCTCATATTTAGTGTATTGTACTGACTAAATAAATAGTCACTAGTGAGGTGGGTTTTTGCCGGAAACTTAGAAACGATCGGAGAGTAGCTACGAACATAAATGGTCATATGGGCCTAAATAATAGTAACGAGCCTCCCCTATTAATAGAACATGGAAACATTTCGCTGTTTTCCAGATAAATATTGTTTCGGAGTTACGTTTATTATAATACGTAGAACGTTTATTATAATATAACGTATTATAGTATAACGTAGAGTTACGTTTATATAATACGTAGAATAGGTAGATAGTTTTTTGAAAGCTTTTAGGGAAACCTCCCCCGCAATTTCTGATTCTTGCTTTTTCTAGCTTGTTAACTTTTTTTTAAAAAGAAAATTGTGAAAGTTCCCCTATACCCAACTAGCTATTTACCTTACACAGCGGTACATATACAAGACAAGGGAACTATGAACTCATAATTACATCTCAATTTTAATTGTGCCAAAATTGGGCAAAATCAATAATATTACATAAATAAGAGATCGTAGTTCAGTCGTTATGTCTGTACTGCTGTGTAGGGTCAATAACCAGTTGGTTGTACACACAATGTACAGTGTAGAAACATTTAATAAAAGCTGCTAGAAAATTAGATTCAGCCCGTACTAAAGTATCTCAATTCAGACTACCGTATGACTCTTACTGTTTTTATGCATTGAAAGGCGAGGCGTTAATATGTACGTATACGAGGAAGGTCTGCCTGACAGAATGTAAATTTAAGCAGTTTGGATAATGTTGAAAGAAGGAGACCTGATTCATCCGGCATGTCGTTATTCCCATTCATACGCAATCGTGCTTTTGTGTTGCGGGTAAATATATCTAATTTCGAGCAAACTGTGTGTTCATTGTGCACAAAATCCGCGTCTCGCCCGTTATCGAACCCAAAACCTCTCATGTCGTAAACAGTAACAAAAATCTTTATCTTTACGAACGATTCTTTGTAAACTTATTTCCAAGATTATTTTTCTAATACTACAAATAAATTAGAGCAATTTTTACAACATTTTGCTGTGATCTTTATAAATCTAATGTTGTATTGTAATATTTTAAAAAGCATTTGCTATGTATAAACTTTATATTTAAAAAAAAAAATATGTATATTGCAACTTTTATATGTTCTGTATAAAACTGTGTTGTAAGCATATGCTACAGTATCATACTTGCAGGGTTACAAAATATTTTTGGCAACCAGTTTTCGATTGTAAGACATTTCCTTCTCTCAAAAGTACTCTGTGGTGATAAATATAATGAAGCAAACCTCTAAGTTTTCTTAATTACTTGGAAACATTCCTCGGTGTATTGCGCTAAGAAACAAAATTGAATTGGTTTATATCATTTTTTATCATACATTTGTTGTCTGTAGTTTTCATAATCTAGCCTAATGATTCGGATCTTAATGCAATAGAAAATTTCTTCACTGTCCTTTATTTCCTGTCTTTGTCGATAGAGAGCGTGCATAATCCGGTCGCATATATGCATAAATTTGTAACTATAATTTACATTCTCAATTTTACATTCAAATTTCGGACTTGATAAGATGTAGTCTGTAGCAGCAGGGCTTGATATATATTTTTTTTATAGAGTACGGTTATCTTACTAGCTAACATTTCTTAATTTCTAAAAGAAGAGTATACATCTAGGTTTAGTAACTTTCCAATTATAAATACTGGAAATATAAATGTAACGACAGTTCTCATTAAAAATAGTTAATTAAGCTGTGCCCTCTGACCTTACACACCAGCAGTTTTATTACAAGATAGGTGTGGGAGTTATAGCAGAGAACTGATCCAAGAAGGCTTCTAGGGCACTGCATTTGCGTGAAAGTGATGCCGAGTTACGTGTAAGTCCGGATATTGGATGGCTAGTGTTTGTTATCGCCTCTTACTTTGCCTGGCGTTCGCCAGGGCGGTAGCTGGGGTATCATGAAACCTCCCCAGGGAAATCAAATACCGCCCTGTGAGGGCGTTAGAAGTGGCGTAGAGTCCGCGGGGGATGGGGAAGGCTTCCCAACTAAACAGTCGCTGGGGTAGTGGGGTAGTGAAAGCCGTGCTCTCTTGCAGGTTCGCAAGCGGAACGTCATGTCTTATCAAGCCCTTAGCATGTTAGTTGAGGGTTGCCGCGATTCAATAGGTCCCTTCTCCCTTTTATACACCGTGTGTGGTGTTTCACCTTGCTTACGGTCACGTTCGAGACTCGACGCAGCGCCCGTATGTCGCACGAGGCTACGGCCCTCATCTTTATCTGTTTGTCAGGGCTCGGTGCTGTAGTAGTCAGGCGAACCGGGTTCGATTCCCGGCAGGGAATCGCACGTGGGAAACGTGGTGGGCGTTGCCGTTAACCGGCGGGTTTTATCCGGGTAACCCGTTTTCCCCTCCCTCGCATTCTGACGTCGCTCCATCTCCACCTCTTTTCATCCTCGCCGACACCCACGAATAAGCTGTTAAGTGTCGATAAAACCTTTAAACTCAACTCAACTTCGTCTAACTTCGTCTGGTTGTCCAGTATTGCCCTTTGAACCCGTTGCGCTGGATAGGTTTGATTCTCAGCTGAGTTCTAAACCTCCACCAATAATCGTAATCGCGCTCACTGTAATGAATATATATATATATATACACATACATAAATACATACATATACACGAGGCGTGTCCATAAAGTAAGAGTACTATTGGGGTGTCGTGCTGTGCGAAATTTTTTTTCAACAGTTGGCAACACTGTGTAGCAAGGGGAAGGGGG
>NQII01003859.1:95237-117321 GCA_002778355.1 Clitarchus hookeri | reverse complement strand
ACCAATATCGCGTTGACTGCCTTGACATTAACGAGGTGTGACGTGAGTTTGTAAATAATGACTATCGTGTCCAAGTGTTTGGCAGGTAGTTTTGTTTTATTTTAAAGGAAATGCCTATGATAACTACTAGTAAAATATTGTTGTAATATTTTCTTTATTATATACCTCTTCGCTTCTAAATTACTGATATTTCTTTGCGGTCTTTAACTATTATGAAACATGTAATTTTTGTTTTCATCGCACAAAACTGGAATTTGTAAGGCAAGTCGAAATTCCTTTGGGGAGAAGGGGGAGAGGGGCGCCTAACTGTTTGCCCCTCCATAAAGCGGAGAGGTTGTTTCGCCACTGATCCCGCTAGTAAGCGTATGACGCTATGGAAATCTGCATATTTGTGGGACAAAACAATTAATGAAAAATGTAGGTTTTTCACAATTTCCCTGCACTTCTCTCGTCCCAAACTATAGCCACAGAACTGTGATTTCACAAAAAATCTGCGCCACTCTGCTTCCCGAAGCGTGAATTGCAGCGAGCGCGTAGGTCAGCGCCGATTTACCCACTTCACATTTTCCCTTGAAATTGTTGCATATGTTTTCACGCATGATTGGGTAAAAAAAATTAAACGGGTAAACTAGTGTGGCCATCTGTGATCGAGCTCCGGAAAGCAGAGTGGCAGAGATTTGGTGTAAAATCGCAGTTGTGTATGCATTTTTTTTTATTTTTGAAAGATTTTGTTATTCATTTAGCAATTTTTTGTGTTATTTTTCATGTTTTATAATATGCAGTTACATGATGACGCGAGCTCTGCGGGGGTGACCCACCTCGACCCTCCCTTCTCCCCAGGCGAACCCGCTCGCTGCCCCGTCGCTCACCCGGGTGGGGGAGGAGATGGCCGACAGCGGCGACCCGGCTGACGTCACAGCTCCTCCTCTTTCACCCTGCTGGAGAAGCCGACGTGTTTTGAGGACACGCGAGATTATTCTGGGAACTAGTACCCTCGGCGCAACGCGGCAATCGAAGAAATTTCTGGGCGATGGCCTGCGACCCTATAAATACAAGCCACAGCTGGACTGTCGGCAGTCTCGGTAGAAGCCTTTTAGCTGAGTGCTTGTTGTGTTTGACGAGAGGGCGTGAAACCCGACGAGTGAAGGCTACTGTGCGTGAGGGTGCTCGGAGAACTCTAGAACATTGTGGACTGGCGGGACCTGGACTAAACTGAGGTGGGACTGAATAACATGGGATACGGACTTTCTTGTAAATATTGGAACTGTCAAATATGGACATATAATACACTGTCTATTGGGACTTATTTTTAGTTATTTAATTACATTAATTTCTTTGAGATAATTGTAAATTGTATCGATTGAAATATTTAATTGTAAACAGCAAGTGATATAAATTTATTGTGAGATGTTGAGTCCAGAGAATTTTGTTTGTAGTTATTGTAAATAAAATTAGGAATTTATAATTAACTCTTTTTTTTTAAATTAATACTTCCATCCCGTAGAGAACCTGGTTCAGCCCACTGAATTTGCGAGAAATAGTAACAATATATTTCATTTTACATGGTCACAAGACTGCAGTTGTTCTGTTACAAAATAAACTTAGTGCTAAAATAGTAGTGTGTATAGGTGTTTCAACAGAAATGCAACTTATACGGTGCGTGTTCATTTCGTTTCGTCCCTTCCCACATCTCCCCCGCGTTTTTAGTGCTCTTATCGCGTCGTACATGCTTTAAATTAATTCGACGAGATGGCAAAATTGTTGCATGGTACATTTTACGTATTTCTACGTTAATTTTACGCAATATATTTTCAAACTCGAGACCTTCAAAGCCAATACGAGGCAAAAATTGACTTTTAAAAAATCGTGATAATTCTTGTTTGATAAAAATACCGAGTGTGCTGCTATCTGTTGACGCGCTTCCAGGCTCCCTGTCACGAAGTGACTCGTCTTGCATGTGCAAAATACAAATATACGAACGAATATTCAGCGTTTTATATTTCGGAAGAGTTCTGTATATTTTTCGACGTAAAATATTTTCGTGTGTAGCGATTCTGCATTCTCATAATTTCTGTTCAGCACTTAATTTTTGGGCCTTATGCATGGCACTGTACACCCTTATTGAAGAAAATACAGATATGAAACAGCCGGCCTGGACTGAATCGTACATCTGACTGGCTTGGTAGACACTCAAAAGGCCCCAAGTGTCCTTAGTGAAACCCCATTCTAATGGATGCTGATGCATTCCTCTACACGCGTTAGCTTGTTAAGGGTTTCGAAGCTCGCGCCCAGGCGCGAACCCATAAAATGATTAAGTTTCCCCGAGGTTAAAATAAGATATGGGTCGCAGTGGTGTAGTGGTTATACTATGCGCCTCCCACAGAGGCGAACCGGGTTCAATTCCCGGCGGGTTCGCTCCCGGATTTTTGCATGTGGGAATCGTGCCGGACGATGTCGCTGGCCGGCGAGTTTTCTCGGGGATCTCCCTTTTACCTGTCCTTTCATTCCGGTGCTGCTACATACTCCTCACTTAACCCTCATCGGCTCTCAAGACCTCGATGTTAAGAGCCGCCCAGATCTCTTTACTCACTCACTCACTCACTCACTCACTCTTATTAGGTAGGTAGGCTGACAGCGAGGCTATCAGAGACGGAGAAAAGTTGCTCGGAGAGGCCGGAACGGGGAGCGAATCGGCCATGTGGCATGTAGTAAGGGGCCATCGTAGCATTCGCCTCGAGTGAGTTCAGAAAACAGAAATCAAGATGGCCGGACCAGGATTCGAACCCAGGTCCTTCCGAATGCGAGTTAAAAAGTTAACCACTGCGCCACCTCGCTCGGTAGAGTACTTGATAATGCAGAAGTGAAACAGCTGCTCGTACTGTGAACTCCAGTTGCACACGTCAGCAGAACTGCGTCACTGGTGAGCATCATTTCGGAGCGCCTCCGCGCTCTTCGCCTGTCACGGCCTGGTTACTGACTTGCCAGCCGGCAGCAGCCCAAGCAATAGCACTCAGCACGCGGTAATCAGTAAGGNTGTCACGGCCTGGTTACTGACTTGCCAGCCGGCAGCAGCCCAAGCAATAGCACTCAGCACGCGGTAATCAGTAAGGCGTCAAAAGTTTCTTTGGCGCAATTAAATTAATTTGTCTGTATAGGGCAATGAAATATTTTATTGCTGAAATCAAATTCTTTTGTCGTTCTTATTTGGTTTCCCAAACAAAGATTTGGCTGGCCCATGCATATTTGTTTGGCTCTTCGTAAATTAAACAGTTTCGTGTAGTATAAAAATATCAGGAAAGCCAACCGAGATTCGAAGCCAGAGCGGTTCCGCCCGAGCGCTACGCTTTAGAACTTCAGATAAAATGATTACTAATGATATACGAATGTTTTTAAATATATATATTTCGAATTTTGGACATCTTACTGTAAATAAATATAACAATTTTACAGCTTTACTTTTTAGTTTCCTTTTGGATTTGCGTTATTGTGATATTTACACCATTATTAAGTATTAATTAAAGCACTAACAAACACTGTTGCTATTCTAATTGTTACATACAATACAAATGAACACTCGAGCTGTATTGGAACGAAGGCAAACAAATATATACAGTTGACTCAACTCAATAGTTTGTTAGCTGTAGTTTCTTTTGGCACAGCACAGAGGTTTTAATTCAAGCGTGTATTTGGTTAAATGAACAACATTTATTTTGTTACTTTTCAATTTTCGTTTACTCAACAAAATATTTTCTTGGTGCAACTATATATAGTTTTGACCTTATACAAACTAATATTTTGTTAACTTTTATCTCAGTGCAAGGCCCACCTCCAGGGCCTCGCTCAGCCAACGAGAGAATGGGTACGCCAACATCACAGGAACCGCCACGACATTTCGCTTCTGGTTACTTATCTATTTTGTGACCGGGTAGTGGAAAATATTGCTTCAGATAGTCGTCTGTATTTAAAACGAAACCGAAATTTCTTACTATACCTGTACATTCAAACAGCAATTACGCGTTGTTGTAGAGACCATTCGCGGTGGCTGAGCGGTTCGCATGCTCGCCTCCCACCGAGGCGAACCGGGTTCAATCCCCGACCGGGCCACGCCCGGACTTTCGCATGTGGGAATTGTGACGGACGATGCCGCTGGATGGAGGGGTTTCTCGGGGATCTCCCGTTGCCACCCCCCCCTTCCCTCATTCAGGCGCTGCTCCATACTCACCTGAAATCACCCTCATCGGCTCTCAAGACCCCGCTGTTAAGAGCCGCCCAAATCTCTTCACTCACCCCATTCGTGGTTACTTGCAACTTCTCTGAAGCCCTGCTAAGTTCTACATTAAGGATATTCCCCCGTCTCATGCAAACAAAACTAGAAAATTGCACTAAAGGGACAACGCGCCGCATTCATGCGCTCTCAGTTTCATAATATTTTGCATGGGAACTATTTATTACTATGCATTACCAACACACGTATGTTNCATTCATGCGCTCTCAGTTTCATAATATTTTGCATGGGAACTATTTATTACTATGCATTACCAACACACGTATGTTTTTTTTTTATTCACATTAATTATAAATAAAATATTATAATTTATAAATAAATTGTAAGTAAAAGTTTAATTTAATCAAAATAAGATTCTTTTATTTTAACAAACGTATAAAACGCTTGTGTTAAACGACGTATTTATAAAACAACCAAACATGTACATGGCGTGATTTTTTTAAATGTTTGATTCCAAAAGTGTGAAGAAACCGCGAATAGATAATGACTAATGGACCAAGTTGGTCAATTCGTTGTGTGTTAAGTTGTTTATGATCGCCTTAGCGTCTAATTTGTGGCAAGGTGCTACTTATTGTCTAATCTGTCGCCCACAAGAAAATGAGAATTTAAAATTTAATTTAAATACTTTTTACGGCATGCAACATTCACTTACAAAAATAATATCGAGAAAGAGCCGATTGCAATTTAATTTCTAACTCAATGAATTACTAAATAGTCTGGCAGTGTATTTTTTTCAATTGAGAATCCGTACAGAATGGTAAC
The DNA here is from genome assembly GCA_002778355.1 of Clitarchus hookeri. Taxonomy (NCBI): domain Eukaryota; kingdom Metazoa; phylum Arthropoda; class Insecta; order Phasmatodea; family Phasmatidae; genus Clitarchus; species Clitarchus hookeri. The sequence continues at coordinate 112,274 of NQII01003859.1, read as the reverse complement.
AACAATTGCAATTTTATTTTCTTAGGCATCTACTTCCAGTAATTAAATGGGGGACATTAAGAACTACTAATATTTCACACCCAAGCAACAATGGCTATTAAGGAAATGGAATGGGTTAAATAAAGAAATAGAATAACTATCTTAGTCGAATCAGGCTTTGGGGAACCGTAACAAATTCCTGGAGTTCGCAAATACTCATTTTTTCTTGTATGAGACGTCTAGGTTGAGATAATCTATGTTTGATTCGCCGTCGGAAAGACTAATGTCATCTACAATGCGTGGAAGAGATATAGCCCTATAAGTCAGGGAAATGCGGTACGTATGTGAAGGCTCTTCTTTTGTATGCGACAGGTGATTTCTGGGGAAAATTTGTTCTTTCGCATCGAGATAGCGCTTGAAGAAGTAGAGACGACGAGTGCAAACCAACAGACACACCTGGGGAAAAATTGTACGTTGATGAAACACGCATTGTCGTGTATTTGTCGGCATAAGTAATTTACTCCATTTCGTTGTCTAAAAAAAGTAAAGCTTTCCAGTCTGGGTTTCAATCAGCTTTTAGATTGACGCAAATAAGTCTATGAATGTGCCAATTAATAAACTCGTGTGTACTCGTACACTCTCAAGTCCAATTCGTTTAAAAAAATTGCATTTTGCTTTCGATATGCTCTCGTGTATTCTCTCCGCCCGTTTCGTTCGCTCCGTTGAAATTTGATCTGGAGTGGGAGGCGGTGGCGGCCATTGATCGTGTTCAGTGACGCATCCATAACCCANGGAAAGAGAGAGAGAGAGACAGAAATACTAAATGGCTGCCTGTTTTGCGGCGTCTAGGTTTCTATTTGCGTGGGTCTCAAAAGAATATACGTTATGGAATTGTTCCAACAAGAAATATTCAAAACATTTTCAAACTTTTTTTTTCCTCACTTCTTTCATTACGTCAGAGACGGTTGTGAATTTATTTTCAAAATTAGTTTTGTTGAGTTGAAAAATTGTTTTATTGGAGGTTGTCAGTAAAATTTCTTATTGGGGAAGTCGACTAAATGAGAAACTTAAAACAGCTATGCATTTTAATGTTTATTTTATTGCTATTTGTTTAATTCGTTACTTAATACACGTGGCCTACTATCGCAAGGCGTCTTACAAACTTAACAGATCTGACGTAGAGGCTCTGAAAGACAAAATATGCAATGATTTATATTTGTGCCTATCACCGCTAAAATTGTAAACAAGCCATGCAATGTCATTTGCATAATCATGTTTCAAAACAACAAATTCATCCATTTTGGAACAAAAATAAAAATAAAAGAAACCACTTACAAAATAAAGTCAAACGGAGGTCATTAAATTATGTTGTAATTCATTTTAAGGTAGTGTTACCCGAAAGTTGTATTACGAAAATCCATAAACAGTCACAAATCTATAATATATTAAAAAGTTGTTATATGTATAAAAACTTATATATTAGAGTAAGGAAAATTAGTAGCACTGTCATTTACGTTTCTTCTAAGTGAGGATCTCGGAAACACCCTGCCGACGAGAGACGAACCAGGATTGTTGTAGTGCGTCNCCCCCCCCTCCGTATGTTCTCTCTCTACATATATATATATATGTATAAAATTTAAAAGTTATATATATATATATACATATATATATAACGTAAAGGTTATTGGTGTTATCCATCACTGAAGGCGATCTGTTTTAACCATCGGCCTGTGCAGCTTCTGTGGATTATAATTAATTCCTTCTATTCTATATTTTATCTTTGAAGTTTAATGACAATGGTGAGTTCATGTTATTATGATGGTGTGATTGGACTGTGTCCATTGCCGACCATGAGACTAAATAAAAAATCTCGCGCACACTGAACTCAGCAAGGCAAAAACGAAAAAACATTTTTACACCACCACGGACAGATAATTAGGAAAAACTTTTTCCTTGTCAATATAAATGAAATATGTATATGATTAAAACGGCAAAATGACGGACGAACAACTTATAATTACAAAACAGGACACGCAACAAAAAAATAAAAGACAACAAAATTACGAAAACAAAAACACCACACATTTAAACAAAACAGTGCATAAAACAATATCAGTGGATACAGTTGAACAATAAAAACTAAAAAAAAAACACACATAAAAATAGGAAAAAACCACAACGAAACACAAGTCTACAGTTAGATTAAGAACGGGATTCNACACCACCACGGACAGATAATTAGGAAAAACTTTTTCCTTGTCAATATAAATGAAATATGTATATGATTAAAACGGAAAAATGACGGACGAACAACTTATAATTACAAAACAGGACACGCAACAAAAAAATAAAAGACAACAAAATTACGAAAACAAAAACACCACACATTTAAACAAAACAGTGCATAAAACAATATCAGTGGATACAGTTGAACAATAAAAACTAAAAAAAAACACACATAAAAATAGGAAAAAACCACAACGAAACACAAGTCTACAGTTAGATTAAGAACGGGATTCNTAAAAAAAAACACACATAAAAATAGGAAAAAACCACAACGAAACACAAGTCTACAGTTAGATTAAGAACGGGATTCTGTCTGGTTGTATTTTGATGTGTGATAAAAATTCGAACTTTGACATTTAGTATTAACTACCGTGATTTGAAATCTTTCCGCGTCTCGTGCGAGTTACCAAGGGGGTGCTACTCGTCGTGAATTCTATAACGACGAGTAATGAGGGGGGAAAAGAACATTTCTGACCGACTTCTGGTTTAACTAAGATGGCAGAGCAGTAAGTCGACATCCCAGACCCTATGGGTCAAGAAGGCCACAAGCATAAAATATATATATATATATATATATAAAAAAAAGGAACGTTAAAATATTTTGTCTCACTGTAAATACACTGAAGAGCCAAGAAACTGGTATAGGCGTGCGTATGCAAATAACAGAGGCATGGAACCAATCAGAGTAACGCGATGCGGTCGGCAGCGCCTATATAAGACAACAAGCGTCTGACAAAGTTGCTAGATCGGCTACTGCTGCTACAATGGCAGGTTATCAAGATTTAAGTGAGTTTGAATGTGGTGTTATAGTTGGCGCACGAGAGATGGGACATAGCATCTCCGAGGTAGCGATAACATTTGGATTTTCGCGTACGACCATTTCACGAGTGTACCGTGAATATCGGGAATCCGGTAAAACATCAAATCTTCGACATCGCTGCGGCCGGAAAAAGATCGTGAACGAACGGGACAAACGACGACTGACGAGAATCATTAAACGTGACAGACGTGCAACCCTTTCTAAAAATGGCGCAGATTTATATGCTGGGGCATCAACAAGTACCAGCGTGCGAACTATTCAACGGACCATCATTGATATGGGCTTTCGGAGCCGAAGGCCCACTCGTGTACCGTTGTTGACTGCATGACACAAAGCTTTACGCCTCACCTGGGCCCGCCAACGCCGCCATTGGACTGTTGATGATTGGAAACACGTTGCCTAGTCTGACGAGTCTCGTTTACAATTGTATCGGGTGGATGGACGTGTACAGGTATGGAGAGATCCTCATTAATCCATGGACCCTACATGTCGACAGGGGACTGTTCAAGCTGGTGGAGTCTCTGTCATGGTATGGAACGTGTGCAGTTGGCGTGAAATGGGACCCCTGATACGTCTAGATACGACTCTGACAGGTGACATATACGTAAGAATCCTGTCCGATCACCTGCACCGATTCATGTCCATTGTGCATTCCGACGGACGTGGATTATTCCAGCAGGACAATGCGACACCCCACACGTCGAGATTTACTACCGAGTGGCTCCAGGAATAATCTTCTGACTTTAGATACTTCCATTGGCCACCTAAATCACCATACATGAACATTATTGATCATATCTGGGACGCCTTACAACGTGCTGTTCAGAAGAGATCTCCACCGCCTCGCACTTCTATGGATTTGTGGACTGCCCTGCAGGATTCATGGTGTGAATTGCCTCCTGCATACCTTCAGACATTAGTCGAGTTCATACCACGTCGACTTGCGGCACTTCTGCGTGCTCGCGGGGGCCCTAAGCGATATTAGGCAGGTGTGCCAGTTTTTTTTTTTGGCTCTTCAGTATATAACGACATTCACTCACTGCAGACAACGATGGCACAGCTCGCCGATTATTAAGTACGTACACGAGCTGTGAAGTATTATTACTCAAATGGGAAAAAGCAGAGAGACTGGAAAATCGTGAAATTTACTTGAGACAACACATCGTCGATAGCACCCTAGCTAGTTTAATTCTTTTATGATTGAATGATAACGTTTTCGACTCAGCCAATCACAAACGTTCCGCTTCAGAGTAACAGAATCCTCACTGGCCCAGTGAATTGGGGATAGTAGCATCATACACGCATGACAGCCAGTTACGAATGAAAACTGTCGGACATGTGTAAAGTACGTTGAATCCTAGCAAACAGTCGACTTTTCTCGCGATAAACCATCGTTTCTAGGAATAAGGTTAATCACAAACTAAAACAGAGTGTTCGAGGTAGTAAAATGGGCGGTCAGCATCACTCACTGAATCTATTTTAGGCCAGTCATCATGCAAAAAAAAAAAATCCATCCATTTCCGACATTTTTTACTACGTATTAGAATTACAAAGAACTAAACCTGAGCCGCTCTTCACAACCATAGACACGAGCTAGGATTACAATCACCGTTCAGTTACGCGAAGCTCTCGCTGTGCGTGGATTTCCGAAAGATAAAATCGAGAACTGAATTTAAGCTATTTAATACATTTCTATGGGGTTTGTTTTATTGACTAAGCATTTGATTTAACAAAACAATCACATGCAGCAATAATTGATACGGTGTGAAATTTCCTAATAAAATATTGTTGACTTTTTTCGAATAGTAACGCATCGATACCACAGAATCAGTACATATGCAAAAATTATTGTTGTAAAAATTTTAAAATAGAAAACAGAAAAATTGCTTTTTTTTTAACCTAATTTAATTTTTTTAAAAGTAATTTTTTTTAAGAAATATTATTTTCTATGTAATATACTTGGGTACAATAATATTTTGTTTATTTTAAGACAATTATTTTGGCTTATTTACTGGTTTTTTGGTTTATAACCCTAGTTTTTCGCAAAACGTTAACAATTTTTAAATTTTTAATTATTGACTGTATCAATTATTGCTGTATGCGGTAGCTACCACCATTAAAATATCTTATTAACAAATCTAACCCCATCAAAAAACATTAAGTATTTCATATTGTGTTCTTGATTTAATGTTTTGGGAGTTCGCACATTGTGAAACCTTTCCATAGTTCCTAAGAGAACGCCATAAAAACTATCAAAATCACGAAGTCAAACACCGGCTTATACGTTTGTTTGCATCTGGTTTTTCAAAGTATGCGCATTGTTATTTAAAATATTGCGTGACTTGAATTTTTTCAGATGTATTATAACTCGGGGGAGAGGAAGAGTATTAAGATTTAAAACGAAATACGTTTGTAGAAATAGCGTTCTAGCCTAGAATCCAAGATATGCTGTTATTTATTGGCAGTGGTAACTAAAAGTCCAGTGTAGGAACACTGAGAATGGCTACCACTCGGCTGGTATGCGCACTCTACCATTCAGATCTCGCAGAACAGCAAGTTACAAATCCTTTGCATCCGTTGTATATTTTTGTCAGCATCTCTCCGAAAAATATGAAACAAGTCTTCTTTCTAGTGGCGCATTGGAAAAAAATGCATTACAAAATTCACTAGTATTTTATTACTGTACATAAAAAAATAATTTGTGATCGATCAATTCTGGAGACATTTTTGTAAGTACGTGATGTGACTTGTTATTTTAATTTGCTCCTATTGTGTAATACTAGAGTTAAATTGTTCACCCTTAACTTTAAGAAATCTCTAAGTCACCTTATAAACCCTTACAAACTTTGTTTGATTATTTTCTCGACAACAGTTCTCTTGAACGAGTTTCACCAAGGCAACGGTTTTTGTAAATTAATGTACAAATGATTATGACGTCAATAAAAGCGATAAACACCGAAGGATCACACGCAAATAATAATATGGCACCCCGTATTTTTAATTTAAAAAAAAGGGGGGGGGGTGATATTACCCAATAACCGAGATTTAATATCTCCGTTCCNGTGATATTACCCAATAACCGAGATTTAATATCTCCGTTCCTCCGTTCACGAAATGTTTCTTTCATCTCAAGTAGGTATTATTATTTTTAGTGAAAACCATTAGAAATATCGATTTTCAAGGGCACACACATCCTTTACGAATTACTGTACGGCATAGGTCGTATAATGTTTTCTATCTCATTTTGCATAGGGAATCACCTCACNCGATAAACACCGAAGGATCACACGCAAATAATAATATGGCACCCCGTATTTTTAATTTAAAAAAAAGGGGGGGGGGGTGATATTACCCAATAACCGAGATTTAATATCTCCGTTCCTCCGTTCACGAAATGTTTCTTTCATCTCAAGTAGGTATTATTATTTTTAGTGAAAACCATTAGAAATATCGATTTTCAAGGGCACACGCATCCTTTACGAATTACTGTACGGCATAGGTCGTATAATGTTTTCTATCTCATTTTGCATAGGGAATCACCTCACANCATCCTTTACGAATTACTGTACGGCATAGGTCGTATAATGTTTTCTATCTCATTTTGCATAGGGAATCACCTCACAGCGTTTGTACCTGTAGTTAAGGATCATTCTGTATAGTACAATTACAGTATTGCTTTGCGAAATAAACCCATACAAAAAAATTTGTGGATGGAGTTAGAATCAAACCTCCGCCCAAAATTAGAGTAAAGTGTTAGAAAAAATTCACTCTCCTTACAGAATTTGTCGTTTTCCCACTATTTTATCAGTCAACTTGCAGAAAACAAAACTTTTTCTTTGAAAATACGCGTAAATTATTTAATTATTTCACTGTCGAATTAATAAAATTATTAATGATCGATCAGTCTGTTACTAAAAAATAACAGTTTAGTTCTGTAAAGTATCGTTGCGTTGTAAAATGGCGGATACCAGAGAACAGCGATAACCTCTCTAATTTAAGCCACCACATTTAACTTTTAAAGCGCCGAATATGAACTAAATTCAACTTAAAATTAGTTTCTAATCCTTGCAAAGACATTTAGGCCTACGTACGCATAATGTGTACATATTTCGAGAGCTTTAAATTTTTTCACGTCACACGAGATTTATTTCTGTTCACCAAATACGTATGTTTTTTCTGTATAGGCATACTATGAAAATTACGTTTTGTACAATGGCACATTAGGGAGTTGGTAAGATGTCTGACTAGAAGGTCGAAAGTATGCCTTACTTTTTGGGCGGAGGTTTGACCCTGTCCACATCTACAAAATGTTTTGTATACGATATTTTGTTGTTTTGCAGCAAAGTGTACTATATTTATTTCACATCAGAATGCACTGTTTTTAAGGATTTCGGTGCTTATTTATTAATAAACTATAAATAAATTATTTTCAAATGTTTTAATCGGTGGAGTTATTTTAACTGAAGGATTAGTAGTTTCTTTTCCTTACAGATTCTGAATGAAACTGTTTCAACTGGTAATCAGAAAATATTTACTGATTCCGATTTAGATTGAACCGATTTTGATATCCATCCATCCATCCATACTTTAAGCTCATGTACTTCCATAAATGCTGTTTTCCGTGGGGTGAACACGATACGGCCAGAAATGTTCGGGAGGGGTTGGAAGAGCACGATAAAGACTTCCAAATACTTCCCTGGACCCACTGAGCCCAATCCAGCTCGATCACCATGTCCGTTGTATGGATCCTGCACCACGCGTTCTTCAGAAGCTATTGGACGCACTGCAGTCTGTACGACTTTCAGATACACTTGGCGAACTTCCAGCATCGTGTCGACCTACTACCATCGCTGTCTGTGTTGCATGAGGCGGCTATTTTGGATATTAGCTGGCTTAGTATATTATTGTGACTCGACTGCATATATACATGCGTGTACATATACATATATATTTACATATATATATACGATGATTCTAAAATCATGGGACAAACATTGAGGGGTGGCAGAGCTCACTAAAACAAACAATTATTGTATAGGAATATATGTGCGGAAGTGACGCGTTGAGGCACAAACACAAAAACATAACACATTAACGGAAACATAAAATGTTCATTAGCAGCATACTTAACGAGTGATTCCGTACAGCAAATGTTAAAACAGTTGCTGGAAATGCATCCACCAACAGTCACGCATGCTTGGCGACTTGTACATATCGCGTGATTGGCTGACAATGGCGGCGTGCGTGAAATGCCCGGCGTATTTGAATCTGNGCTTGGCGACTTGTACATATCGCGTGATTGGCTGACAATGGCGGCGTGCGTGAAATGCCCGGCGTATTTGAATCTGCTCGCCAATCACTCCACCGACGCTACCAGGCTTGCATTACTGTCGGTGGTAGCAATTTTGAGCAATTATTATAAACTTTGCTGTAAAAAGGCATTTAGCGGCGACGTTGTAAATAAACAATGTGTTGCACTTCATGTGTTATTTTTGTGTTAGTGCCTCAACGCGTCACTCCCGCGCATGTATTCCTATACAAAAATTGTTTGTTTTAGTGAGCTCTACCACCCCTCAATGTTTGTCCCATGATTTTAGAATCATCCTGTATATGTATACACACACACACACACCCACACACACACATACATATACACTGTTAGAAAAATTGTTCGTGAAATTACGGAAAATACCGGTTACATATTATCCAGACATCTGCATTAAATTGCGGTCTCTTCGTTATTTTCAATAACTTTCTCTCCGTAAATTTTACATAAATCTCCGTGAATTCACGGAACGTGTCCACAAACTTGCAAGTTTTTTTTTTATCTGCTCTTTATAGAAAGAGGTAACGAAAACAATATTTCCTTTTGTTAGATAGATAATTCACTGTGTATAAAAACTAATTTAAAAATAAAAAAATTGATTTGGTGGTGGAAATTGAACTCTGAAAATTTTTTTATGGAATAATGCATGCACCTATTAGTTTCTAGTCATGTTAGTGTGCGTGCGATTTTTATTTTTTTTTATTTCATGTTCACAAACAGGGGTAAGAAAATATTTTATTTTCGTAATGTATCTATTAAAAATAAAACCTTTTCTTACCCTTGTTTGTGAATTTTAAAAATAAATAAATATTCAGTTCTGTAGTGGCATTTGAACAAAAATCGAAAAATTAACAATCAATAACTCGACAAATGTTTTATTTTCGTTATGTGCGTTTTTTTTACTGTGAATACATAAGGTTTTTTCCTGTAGCGGAATTTGAACAAGAATCAACGAATTGGCACTCCGTGAGTGATTCGCACTCACCTACTACTATTTTACACGAAGTAGTATTGTAAAGTTGGGATGTTCATACGCTCCAGGTGTATCTATCATCTGCATTGTTCGCGACTCAAAATCGAAGTCATAAGAATACGAAGAGCTTCCGTATTTTATATTATTTACGGAGCTCATTTCCGTTATTCGTCATTACAGAGTTCCTATCCGCAAATTAACTGTACATCTCCGTAAAAGTTTCCTTAAATCTACAGAAATTTCTAACAGTGTATATATACATATTTTTTTTTTTTTTTTTTTTTTTTTTTTTTTTTTTTTTTTTTTAAGGCAGTGTCGTGGTAACACTAAACTCCACATTCGAAATACTCGGGTTCGATTGCCGATTCGACCATCATGATTTCTGTTTTCCATGGATTTCCGAAATTACGCCAGGTGAGTGCTGAGACAGTTCTTCAATACACGTCAAGTCAAAGAACGTAATTTAAACTTCTTGGTATTAAAACCGAGGCTAGTTTTGTCCTGTAGATACTAATGTACATTATAGAAGAAGAAATCTGTATGCTTCATCTCAGGTCTCTATTGTGAATAGGTGTGTTCGATATCCACATTTCACAGACGTTGCGATACATGCTAACTATAATGATATCGCCGCAGTATATAATTTCTTAAAGTACTGATAATCTAACGTGATATATAGTATTATCATCGTAAATTTCTGTAATAACAACAGACCGGTCGATAATGGCGAACAAGGAAATATTGATGTTAATAAACATAAAGTCTTTTTATCGGAAGCATCGTACTGTTGAAGTATTACAAATATCGCGCTATGCAATGCATTGCTCCACATTTTGGATTTGTCACAGTTGCAATATTTCAAGAGTATATTATCGTGTCCGCTATATCGCCGTATCGTAGTCCTAATTCTGAACTTTTCTTCGTGCGGTACGTAGGCAGTATAATTGAGTTGAAAGATTTGGGCGGCTCTTAACAAAGAGGTCTTGAGAGCCGATGAGGGCGAAATGAGGTGAGAATGGAGCAGTGCCGGAATGCAAGGGCGGGAGAAACGGAAGATCCCCGAGATAACCCGCTGACCAGCGGCATCGTACGGCACGATTCCCACTTGCGAAAATCCGGGAGTGGCCCGGCTGGGAATTGAACTCGGTTTTCCGCGGTGGGAGGCAAGCAGGTTAACCGCTCAGCCACCGCGGCCCCCAGAGTTCAGTAAGTTCATTGATCAGAACACTCGCGGAAGCAAAGCTGACAGTGTGGGATGACATCTTAGACGTATACGCCAATGCAGGGTTGCCGAAAACAGTAGATGTTGGAAATCATCACGACTGATTATTTGATACAATACGTCCGTGAATCAGTTCCAATTGGCGTGGAGTGGAGAAGTTTGGGAGCCTCTTAACAACGGGGTCTTGAGAGCCGATCAGGGTAAAGCAAGGTGAGTATAGAGTAGCGCCGAAATGCAAGGGCAGGGGAAACGGGTGATCCCCGAGAAAACACACCAACCAGCGGTATCGCCTGGGAGAAACCCCGCCGGGAATCTAACTCGGTTCGTCTTGGTGGGAGGTGAGCTCTCTAGCTGCTGCGCCACCATGGCCCCAGTCACAGTTGGCGTCTGGCATCGTATGACCTTTTCCAGTGTGTTTTTTTACCCTTGTCGGTTCTCATTTTTATGCAAAGGTGGACGGTTGATTCGCCACATTCGAATTATTAAGAACTAGACGGGCAAGATGTTTAATGGTTTCTGCGGCATTCATAATTCAGTACATAGCCCATTCACGGTTACTTCCGACTTTTCTAAAACCCTGCGAAAGTTTTGTTTCCAGGATATTCCTCCGCCTCACGCAAACAATGCTTAACTGAGTCTAGAAAATAACACCGAAGGTAAAACGTACCACATTCGTGCGCACTCAGTGTAATCATATTTTGCGGATGAACTTTTTCTTACAAGGCATTACCAACACACTTGTTTTTTCACTTTATTTTATTTATATTAATTATAAATTAAATATAATTTATATATGAAATATAAGTAAAATTTTAATTTAACCAAAAACAAGGTACTTTTAAGTTAACAGAAGTATGAAACGCTTGTGATACATGGTATATTTAAGAAATAACCAAACACGTAATACATGGGGTGATTTTTCAAAGGTTAGATTTAAAAAGTGCGAAGAAACCGCGAATAGACTATAGCTTATTCATTGTGTAGTTTCTGCTTTGCCAGGCGCCATCTCTTGAAGAGTGCGTAATGTTTGAAGGAAGGCAAGTCACAGAGTACTTGGGCATACAGAGACGAAACTGCCGCTTATTGCTCGAGCTCCAGCCGCACACGCCAAGCAAAATGGCGTCAGTGGCCAGCAACGTGTCGAAGCGCCGTTCGCCAATCGGCACTTCGTAACCTACTTGCCAGCCGGCGGCTCAGCCAATAGGGAACCTTTTGGCATCATGCAGTAGCCAATCGGACACATGACTCGTTCCTAGAGCCTGGCGCAGCCAATCAGAAAATAGGTACCCCTACATGAAAGGAACCGCCACGCCATTTCGTCACTGTTTACTTATCTATAGTTTATTCGCTGTGATTTTACAATTTTTGAAACAAACCTTTGAAAAATCACTCCATATATGGCAAGTATGCTTGTTTCCTAAGTACGTAATGTATTACCAGCTCTTTATACTTGTTGACATAAAAGCTTCTTATTTTATGTAAAAATTTGATATTTTATTATGTTATATATACGTTATAATATTTAATTTATTATAATTAAAGTGAATAAAACAGATGGAAAATAGGTGTGTTGGTAATGCCTAGTAAGAAATAGTTCCCAGTACCAAATATTATTAAACTGGGTGCCCACGAATATTGCCCGCTGTTCTCTTTTGGAGTAATTATCTAGAATTAGTTAAGCTACGTTTGCATGGCGCAGATGAATATGCTGAAAGTAGAATTGAGCAGGGCTCCAGAAAAGTTGGCAGTAACCTTCAATGGACTATATTGTGTGATTTTATCCAGGTAAATAAATGTCTAATAGTGAGGAGAGGGACTTCTATTCTATATATAACACTGAGAAAAAACACAAACAAATCTTATTATAAGCTACTTGAAGTGTTTTTATGTTTTTTTTTTCTGTAGCTGATGACTTAATGTCTCGCAGTCTCTATGCGTGGGGAGTGAGTGGCGTGGAGAGTCATTTGTTACGGCGCTGTACCTCATCCCCTCAGTTTCTTTTCTTAAAAAAAAAAAAACCGCTGAGCTGTTATACAGGAGATCACGGAACTAAACCCGCTTCTAGTGACGACACGCAAGCCACACTAGAGTAGTGGGCGGGGACTTTTTTCCTCCCTGTGAGTATCGATCCGAGTTCTTCGTGCCCTTGAATTACGGCCGACGTTGGAAACGCAGTCACGCACGACGAGATGTTCTCGTGAAACTGCCGATATTGGGTATTCCAGTGTTAAACCCGGACTTTCTTTCTCGTTGCCCCGTTTAATCCTTTCAGACCCAATTTAAATTACGGTTTCAGGTGTTGCAAACAAAAAAAAACTATGATGCATGCTGTACTTATGTCGACACAACACTTGTTTCGTTTTCACAGTCAATGAGCTATAGGCTATATGTTCGACTACAGTTATATGAACCAATTATGACCTGGGGCCTTGGTGACTGAGTGGATAGACTGCTCGCGTCCCACCAAGGCGAACCGGGTTCAATACCCGGCCAGTTCACTCGGGATTTTCGCAACCACATTATATATATATGCTTGTGGAGAAGGTCGTTGTTTTATCGCAGCACTTCTTGCTGAAAACATGTTAGGTAATGTAAAGTTAAAATACAGGCTTCATGGAAGTCACGGTGTTGGTTCTGCAATAGAGATTTCTTGCGGCTACCATCGGCGGTGTGATGGATGGTAATTTCTATCGAATGGTTCCTCTACCGAAATCGACTGCGACCAGTATGAACGACGGGCCTGTGCAGGAGCAAAATCTCTTTGCACGAAGACATCTTCCTTCATTCCTGGTTCCTGCTCCTTCCGACATGACGACAGCCCAACCATCTTGGTATATTTTAATAAATTCTAAACACCAAAATGTAATAATTGTTTCTGTATTGACCCTATATCGTAACATGTTATAAACTGTTTTCGTTAAAAACATCACTATGAAGCAAAAATATATAGTCTAATAACTATGGTTATAAATGGCTTAAACATACCTTCCTGAAGCTATAAATGATACTTGCAAACTGAATTTCACGAGCCTGCCTCCTAGGAGTTCGCAAATTATATTCGTCTACCTAAATGCCTGTACCTATCCCCTTGCTTACGAGCCGACTTGCGAAATAAAAGTGATCTGCTACATAATTATTTAAAAAGAATATATAAAAACATTCAATGTGAGCATATGCACTTATAATTCAGACCCCGGCTGAAAATAACAAAATTTTTTTAATACAACATTTGCCTTTAAAAGTTTTCAAAATGGTAAATACAATGAATTTAAACTGAAAAAGCTATCCAATAAATGTGGTCATAAGCCATATATGCATTGATTGTAAAAATATACAACAAAATGTTTAATACATTAAAAATTTCTGCAATTGTACGAGGGAATTGCAGCCTCTTCATTTTGTGGCAATTGTAGATTATTTTAAGAAAACCTTACTTTCATTGCTTAAGTGGCTGAGTGGTTAGAATACCCGACTCCTGTTTGAAATGTTGTGGGTGCAAATCCCCATCCCTCCATGAGAATTTTTAATTTTTTTTTATTGGTACCAAGTGCCATGGGAAAGCGTAAAAATTTACAGAATTTAACTTTTTTAAACCGATTTTGCATTTAACATACATTTTCAATACATGTTACGGTTTTTTTTTTTAGATTTGGGTATTTTTTAAATGATAAATAAAATAAATTTAAATAAACTAATTCCAATTATTTATAAATTAATCGATTTCTAGATGCCTGATCGTTTTACGATTGATCTGACAATATCAGCCAGCTGCCTGACCCACGAGAGTGGTGTGGGAAAAGGTGCTGGGTAGCGGGTAGGGGCATACATTTTAATTCCAATATGGCTGGCCTGGCATTGGGTTATATAATCGATATGACATCACGATCGTATGTGTCTTGAAAATACGAGTCTGGTGGTATATAACACATAATACTTAAATCCCTTAAATTTTTTAAGTATAAAAATATATTTTAATTTAAAAATAATTTTTAATTTATTTTATTGGCTGACGTTTTAACAACTTTTGTGGAAAATTGGCCACAACAAGGAATTATTCAGCCACATTGAGGAGCAAGCACTTTTTTCACAAAATTTTGGAAAAATGGGGAAATATTGAAGGAAAAAAGAGAAATTTTGAGTGAAGAAACCGATTTCAAGGGGGAAATGGTCGATTTTTAGGGTAAAACGGGAAATTTTGAGTGAAAAACAGAAAGTTCCCAGATGTAGGACGACGGCTGTGACGTCACTGAGATGGCAGACGTAAACAAGATGGCGTCTGTGACGTCATCCAGTATGGCGGATCCAAGATGGCGGTAGATCCACAGCCCTCAGCTTTTTCCGTCGGATCGGCCAAATCTATCTACTAGAATTGAAGGACTATATGGTAAAAACATGCCTGGTGCTGAACGAGGGGAAGAACGAATTCCGTTTTCGTGAAAAATGAACCAGTTGGTCAGGGAACAAGTTATCCTTCAAGCACTTGTACATTTTTTTTTTTTTTATTGTACCACAGTATCGCGTGTTTTGGAATAACTCCACACTCAGCATTAGTGTTATTAGCTAACCCATTCGAAACGGAAACTGTGTGGAGCCTCGGTAATACATTATGACTGTGAAGCCTAGTCCGCTTCCAAATTTGAATCGCGGATGTTTTGGTTATCTAGTTATAATTTATTAAGTTCCACAAATTAATATTCCATATCGAATACAATACTGAGATTATTTAATAATAGAGAAATGTAAAACTTTGGAAAGTGAACGAGTTGCATTAGTTAAATTTTATAACAGTGTCTAGTTTATAAGTACTGTGCATTTATTAAGAGTGGGGGTAGAGAGTCAGTGACTAGAATTTGTCAAACATTGGTTTATCATTGCTCTTTGTAACGTTTTACACTTACAGATGTATATACACTATTTAAAAATAAAACCAATACTGATATTCAGACGTTACGAGAAACTGTTGAAAACCAATGTGCAATATCGAGCGCATATTAAAATAACGTTTCGCAAAGCGTTCCTTATAGAAAAGTGATGGCAAATTAAATTTTTTTCATTATTTAAAAGAATATTAAATTGTCATTCGTAAAGTGATCAAAGACATGCATAGAGCCAGTGATTTTTCGCGTAAAAATCGTAGCACACAGTAGACTTCAATACTATATACACACCTCGGCTGTTGTTATATCTCCATTGGCTGCTGGTGCCGTGTCCGTCATTGACCAAGCCACTCAGGACTAAGTAACTCCGACACTGAACCTTCGTGATTCGTGCGCAAACAGTTAACATGGGCCAGAACATTTTTTTTTTTAGCCAATCAAAGAAGTTGGACGACCCTACAGTGCTTTGGACTGTATCTTGTCTCGAAATCTTTTCGCGAAATATCACTGCCCCTAGACATGCATTATTGTTTTTTTTATTTCATGCTCTTTAATAGCCAAGACGTCACACTTATTGAAAGACAAACCCAAAACTGCAAAGGTTGGACGTAACCTCAATCTCCTTCCCGGGACAATACCACGGTATTATTTATGCATTATTTTTAGGGCCAGTGATTTTTCGCGAAAAAAATCGGAGCAGAGAGTAGATATAAAGACAGTATATACACCTCAACTTTTGTCATACCTCCATTGGTTGCTGGTGTCGTTTCCGCGTTTGACCGCGCCAATCAGGATTCCGTAACTCCGACACTGAACCTTCCTGATTTGTGTGGTAACAGTTAATACGGACCACAGCATATTTCAGCCAATAAAAATACTTGCGGACGCCCCGACAGTGCTTTGAACTGTACCTTGTATCGAAACCTTTTCGCGAAATGTCACTGCCCCTAATTGTTTTCACTGAGTCAGTAATCAGGTGGTTCAATGCTTGCAATACGCCTAATCATGAGATCCCATTGCTTTTTGCCTTTCTGTGTTTGTTCGGGTGCTGTAAAACCTCAAATTTTGGCCTTATTAGTTGATATAATTTGTGAGTTTTCTCAGGATTGTTTCATTTAGTAATGAGTAAAGTCAATATTGAAAGGTTTTCGCACATAAGCCGTGATAAAATGTTACAGCAGAAAGTATTGAGAATGCAGCTGATGAAGTACAGGGTGTGTGGCTCTCTGTTTCATACTCGACCTTCGATCACCGCCCTTCGATCACCGCCCTTGAACGCTCGCACGCGATACCTGTGTGCTATCACGGCTCGGGACCTTCACCCCAGGGGCCGTGGTGGCTGAGCGGTTAGCCTGCTCGCCTCCCACCAAGGCGAAGAGGGTTTTATTCCCGGCCGGATCACTCCCGGGTTTTCGCATGTGGGAATCGTGCTGGACGATGCCGCTGGTCGGTGCAGTTTCTCGGGGATCTCTTGTTTCCCCCTCCCCTCAATTACTCTATTCGGCTCTCAAGACCTCGCTGTTAAGAGCCGCCCAAGTCTCTTAACTCACTCAC